>APFE030846813.1:0-18818 GCA_000404065.3 Pinus taeda
AAATCCCTGTGATCCTAACAAAATTATAGCGTATATAAACATCACCAGAGGGTAAAGTTTCTCAAATATTTTGCAATAAAGATGCGAAAGAATATTACTAGTCGATTAGTCATTTAGACCTTCTGTATTCTGTGTAAATTAAGATTGGCTCACAAATAAGGAATGACTTCTGTCTTCTGCGTATATTTTAATTTGCAGACGATTATTATAGTTTTTGATAGCTTTGATAGAACTGGGAGAATCTTGGATGTGGACGGGTTTCAAGATTTTCCTGCACATACGGATCCTGTGGTGGTCGTTCACTTCCAGGAGTTCAGTCGGGATAAGTTATTTTATAGTTTTATTCGACAGGTGATTGGAAAGTTATCTAGGTTTTTTGAGTTTTTAATAATAATAATAATAATTATTTAATTTAAAGTACGGTAAGTTAGACATTAAATTGGTGTATGAGACCTTTTGTTTGTGAGGAACAGGGACCCATTTTTGTGTAATACGATTGACTGCTAAATCTAAAAAAGCATACATATTTTTGATCTCCGGTTTGAACATGTAACATCTTAGGAGGAAACCATTAGGCCAACTCAAACTATATATATTAGATATATGCTAAATGTTTAAAGAAATGTCTGATCCCAAAATAGTTGACATTATGTTTGTATACAGAGAATGCATATTTATAAAATGCTTGCATGCCCATTGTTAAAAAAAACTCTGTTCAACAATTACCCATTTATGAATATGGCTGAATTCTACAAATTATGTGGTGGATTTATAACAAAAATTAGAACATTCATTTTCTTGGCCAGAGTTTGCAAAGATTCCACTTTTATTTTAGCATTGCTATTTGCCCTAGTTGGAGGAGGGGTCTTTCATTTTCAAAACCTCTTTGCACCCTTCACCCTTTTATATCTACTATGGATATTGTGGAGAAATTTGAATAGGTATCTAAATTGGAAGTCTCTAAGTTGCCAGTTAGATGTTTACATTTTGTTTTACCAATTTTTAATGTTAATTGGTAAATATAATGGTTTTTGGCTTTTTAGTTAAGATTTATCAAAAAGTTTTCTAAGTTTTATTGCAATGAGCCAAGATGTCATTTGTGTAAATTGAATAGAATAGAAAAGACAATAACCAATCCATCTAGCCACTTGAACTATAAACCCTGGTATCTTGATTTTCATTCATAGAGATACCCATAATGATTGGGGCACCAAAGATAGATCACATTGAATTGGTTTTTTTACCTATGGTAGAATGAGTCAAGATTGAAATCAATACATGGTTATTAGATAAGATGTTATTTACAAGGTAATTTTTGATGGGTTGAGACTTTAAAATAAGTGAATAAGATTTTTCTTTGTTTTCTAACAACCAATATATCTTTAGATTTCTTGTCCTAGAATGTGTCAAGATTGACATTAATGCAAGGTTATTAGATAAGATGTTTTTACAAGGTAATTTTTGATGGGTTGAGATTTTAAATTATGTGAATAAGACTCTTCTTTGTTTACTAACAGCCAAAGATATCTTTAGATTTCTTGTCTAGAATATTTCAAGATTGACATCAATGTAAGGTTACTAGATAAGATGTTATTTGCAAGGCAATTTTTTATGGGTTGAGATTTGAAATTATGTGAATAAAACTCTTTTTTGTTTACTTTACTAACAACCAATATATCTTTAAATTTCTTGTCCCCATGATAATAAAAATATAGATTCCTAGAAAATTGGAATGATATGACTCATACCTTTACATTTTTAAAAAATATAGAATATTTTTTTGTTTAAAAATGATAAATAAGAATACAAATCACTACCTAAAAATTGAATAACCAACTCATAGGCATGCCTATGCTCCCAAGTGATCATTGCTTCTCCATTTCACAAGAACCTAATATTACTTAGCCATTTCAAAGCGTTGTATATTCAACTAGGGATGGCATTTACCTCAACCCTGGGTTGAAACCAGGGTGGGTTATGGAACATGTTGGATTGTCCAACATGTTCATCACGCAAATCACTAACCTAAATTTATGTGCGGAAGCTTTATTTTGTAAAGCAAAAAGATGTATACTAATTTAATTTATAAATAAACAACAATGTCAAACATTAAAGGTTAAAAGAAAATTGTAGAAAGATATTTTTAACTTTTGAATAATAATTTTTGGGATGGGACAGCTTTGTCTATAGTGCCAAGTTTGGTGGAAGATCGCAATCATGTAACCTCAACAACATGCTCCACCATGCACAAACTCCTGCAAATAATTTGGTTTTTTCTAGTTTTAAAAATTCAATAATCACATTCTAGAATGCTGAGGGAATCTTTCGTTGTCAAGCCTCTATTTTTTTTCCTTAAAGAAAATTAAATTAATTAATAATTAAAATAAAATAAACAAATCTGAAAGTGAAAATATAATAAATAAAATTGGCTTAATATAAATTATTTTTAAAAACCTAATTAATTTAAAGATAAGTAAGGTGACACTTTATTTGGATGGGTTATTTTCTTACCTAATTCATTTTTCACTTGGATAGGATTATGGTTGATTTAGGTTATCTTGTTTAATTTATTAATTGAATTTAATAAGAAAGATTGTTTACCATAGTTAAAGTAAGTATTATTATTTACATATTTTTTTGTGATATTTTATTTTATTTAATTATATTGTCAAATTATGAAACCATTTTTCCATTAGATTATTTTACTAGTGGTATACATTAGGATTATGACTCAAGCTTCTCTTGATCATCATGAACCAAAAGTTTGTATATGATTAATAATCTGATCACCTCACATGACACCAAATTGATATCTTATTTGTTTTTAGGTCATTTGAAAACTTTATAGATTCATGTAAGTCATTATAAATTTGAAGATCAGTTTCGCTAAAATATAGAACATGAGGTGAACCTTTATCACATAATTTGAGTGGAAAAAAAAAGTGTAAATTAAATTATTTTAAAAATATGTTTAAGAGAACTCAAAAATTTGCTCAAAGTAATTCCACATTAAAAATACCTGTAAGTTAAGGTAAAATGCGAAGTTATGTTAAAAAATATTCTCACTCACTACCTTGATAATAGTGTTAAGGCTTGTAGCAAAGTGGCTTGAGTTTTCTATTTGGGATTCCATGTACAAGTGTTGTTTGATCTTGTACTATTAAAGGGGTACCAAGAAAGGTTACAATTGTGTTTAACATTGTGGCTTCACTTATATTTTATATGTTTATTCTTCCCTAATAATAGGGTTTATCCACTGAATGACAAATATCTATGTTATTTAAAGATAAAGAAACACATCTCTAACCTTAAAAATCAAATTTTATAATTCAAGTAGAAATAGTGTAATTTTGAATGGAAACTCTTTATGTGGATAGGGTTTTGAGGTGGCAAAATTTAAATGACCTTAACCCCAAAAATATTGATCAAAATCTCTCTTATAACCCCAACTATGAAATTTCCTAGCTTTTCTATATTTAGTGGCACTGGTTTGGAAGAAATGTAAGCACTCTATAAAGGGATATCTACTATATAATACATGTGGCCATCATAAGAAAAAAAATACTAAAATAGTTTATTTTAAATTAGCAATATCTCAATTTCATTTTTATTTTTTTTAAACTTGGGTACATTTTTGGAAGCACTAAAATCTACAACTACGATTGTAAGTAGGTGAGTAGCAAATAGTATGATGTAAGAGATAACGGGAAGTAGGTGGATTCTCCTAAGAGTCCAAGATTCTATTTTGTCAATTTTTACATGAAAAAAAAGAAGAAGCAATAAATGGTATGAAGTCACTACCTATTTTTGAATTTTTGTGTAGAATGTGACAAACAGATTCTTTTTGTATATATATATATATATATATATATATATATATATCTTCTGCTTGTATATTATATTATTCCAATTCCCTCTTATTGGAATGGTCACAAAAATGGTATATTTACAAGATGAATGATTTTCATACCACATTTGAGCTTATAGATAACACTTTTAAGTCAATTATTGGTACATCATGATATTGAAGTAGGGATTATTACCAATTTTCACCAAACTACTTCTACACACATCATATATCAAATTTGTGATTGTTATAGATGGTGTGGCTTGTGTAAATTTGTGACCAAAGGAATTCACGTCTTAGATTAGTTTTTTAAATCTCTCCTCATCATCATCACCTAAGATGTGGTTGCTACTATGTCTCAAATGGAAGATGAGGCCATTCTCAAAGAATAAATTTTCACCTTGTTTATGGTGAATCATGGTATCCATACTTGATCATTCTAAATGCCCCTTAACATGATTACTTTGAGAAAAAAGATCCCAAGAATATCTCACATTGTTGATGCCATTATTGACACGCTTACAAACACTACTAGCTAATTTCATCAAATAACTTATTGCCTTGTACTAGTGATAATGTTAACCACTACAATGAATTTATGAATTCATATGTCCAACTAATATATGGTCATTATAAAATTCCCAAACCTAACCCGAACACCTTTTACAATAGGTTTAACTATCCCACACTAGTGCCAAATGTCTAACTCAAGGACTAATGCTCCCTCACGAGTGCACAACCTCTTGTGCAACAATCAAGACTCCAATGGTGGCACATCATTGCTATACACTACAAAACACTTCATATGAGAAACCTCCATGTGAGAATACTTATCACCCTCTCCTTAGTGCTTCGCTAAGAACCTCAACACTATTGCCCTCATTAGCTCATGTTGTTGTTGAATCCTTATATAGGTTTTCCCTTGATTACACCAAATGCACCCATGGGTTTATTATATCTTAGACCAAGCAATTGACTTTGTATGGGATGACCAAACTCAATATCCATCTCACACATTGAAGATGATCTCGCCTCTACACCCATAATCAATCCCTTCATATATACTTCTTCCAACTAGCATTTAAGCATCATATATCCTCTATCTATTTTTTCATCTACCTTGTTTGATCCCCTCTAAATATGCCTTTAGGTACTCTGGGCCCACCTGATCAAGTTACCTTACCCATTCAAGTTGCATCAAGTACTTTCTTCGTGACATTAATGTAGACCTCCATGGGTTTCCCTAACTTAGCACCTCTGTGCATGATGACGCACATGTCGATGCTTCTCTAATATCAAGAGTCTATATAGCCCACATCACAAATAAAGATTCATACTTCCCTTTTTTCATTGTTTTGGCATAATCCCTAGTACTCCCAAGTGGCGTGCATTTTTATAGTTTATTATGCTAATTCTTTGTTTCACTCCATTAGCATCTCATTTTTTTCATGAATTATAAAATATTTGCATTTTAAACTGTCAGTCATTATCCCATCAAGGAGACTTACTCTTAGGACCCAAACCCTTGGTTGCTACCATCTATCTTTATTCCTTCCACACATGTAGGTAAAAACTACATTGTCACATTTTAGGCCAATGTCTCCTTACTTGTAACATATCTAGATTATTTTATTCTTTGTAAAATACATTTAAATTATTTTTCCCTTCGTAAAAAAAATACAAAAACATCAATAAATGATATATAAAAACAAAAAATGGGGAAAGTATCAATAATTAGTTGATTTCATATTCAAAAATTATCTCTTATTCATGGTAGTGGTTCTTGTTTCCCTTGATTGACATGTTTGTACTAAGTCACCCATGCTTGTTTTTCTACAAAGAATAGATTGGTTTGTTGCATCCCACTAATTCCATATAGTCAACTTCATTATTGTGGGTGTTGAGACATAGACCTATCATATGTTGGATTTGTAATATTGTTCCATGCATTTCCTCATGTCATAATTTTTCCTTCATATACATTGTCTCCAACAAACCCTTTGCATAAGTAATATTCAAATCCATACAAACCATTATTCAATTGGGTTGTGTCACCATGGTATATGGTCATTTCCTTGGTCATCCTTCATTTATTCTCTATTCCAAGGAAGTCTGAAGTCTTCTACTCAATTTTCAACTCATTTGTATATGCCAATGTGTTAATCAATTACATTAGTTACTTGTTGATCCGTTACCTTGTGATGGTTTCTATAAAGCCTCGAATCCTTGTTTCCAATGATCTTTCCACCATTAGCAATATGTTATAGCTCATTTATTATGGAGGTAGGATTAGAGGCTTTATGTACCTTGGTCACTCTTCACATCATTGATGGTTGACCTTGGATCAAAAAAATAGTCTCACCATTTCTCTCTGGTGCAATCGTTTCTCCCATGCTCATTGCAAAATCATTATTGCATCATAGATATTCATCAGCATTGATGGTTGCAATGGTATAAATCCAATTGAAGACTCCAACATATCTGTGGCTCTTTTTTAACATTATCTTCAACACTCAAGTGGGAGCCATCACTTAGGTGACCCCCTATATGTTCTAGCCCCACAAACCTCGCAGACACTTTTGTAATAACTCTCTGTCCACTAAGGCATCATTGTTACCTCACAAGATCCTCATTTAGCAACACTTTCTCAACAATTTAATTTATCTTAATATATGTAGAAAGTGATGTTCAAAGCTAACTCTTAATGCACATTTCTCATATTATAGCTTACTTTGACATTTTATGAGCACGGGAACCCTCAACTCATTTATAAAATGAATTATATGTATATGTTTCACCTTGTTTTTGTTTTTCATGTAGGTATTTTTCATTCCCTCTTCCTAGGTAATACTCCTTTCCTGGTTCTCTCTCTCTCTCTCTCTCTTGCCCCAATTTTCCCTACAAACAAGCATTTGCGTAAGAAACACATGATGTCTTTCTACTATATGACATGGTTCTAACCTCACATATCAGAGGGAAACTATCATTACCTTAATTTTTCTCACCTATGAAATGCAAGTCATTGTATTGGAAAATTCACTAGTTCATATATAACTCACATAATGCAACATATCAAATCAACATGTGGCCACTTAGACCCCATTAAGGAGGATTAATCTCTCAATTAATTGTTTTTAGAATCACACAACCTAAAAATGTATTATTTTCTCTAGTCACATAAAATAGCCTTTAATATTAGTGTGACCCATATGAAGCTAGAAAAAATAGCCCTTTTGTGATGCATTGATGTATACATACCTTCTAAACCAACTCAAGGGCGTGTATAGATAAAAGAGAAAGTCTCTCTAGACCTACTTCATCCCATAGATTGCTTAAATGCTCACCTAGCACATGGAATATAAATAATGGAGGAAATGAATTCACACATGAACTTTCTCTCAAAGAAGTTCCAGTACATGGATATAGAATATATTGAAGGAATTATAGAGTTATGTTGAAACAATGAGATTAAATATAATAACTCTTTCTCTTTTGTTTCTTACATTATTTCTCTCTTTCTTACTTATTTATCTTTCATAAAATCACATACTATGTATATCTATTGAAGTTAGAAATTGAACATACAAGATGTTTTATGTTATTAAAAGAAATTCATGTGCACTATTGAAGTGGTTAACTGGATAGAAAAAATTTAAGTTTTTACTTAAATCTAACCCATAATCAAATAATAATTAGTGCAAAGTACATTTTAACCTAGATGAAGACTAGCATGGATGATGCAAAAGTGAAATGTCAAATCAAAAGTCAAATGCAAAGTTAAGTGTTCAAGTTTTTCAAAGGTACATCAAATGCTGGAAAGAAAGGAGAGGAATGATTGATAGTTTCCATGGATTGTGAAATAAGAAGTGGTCAAATTTTAATAAAGAGAGGAGGCTCCACAATCTGAAGCCCTCCAAAGATGTGGTAGAGATATGTGCATTATCTCTACACTTATGAATCATGAATTATCAATATGTGCAAATATCCAATTATGAATTTATTCAATTTTGGAACCTTTATTTGAATCTCATGCCTTAACTATTGTCTAGGAATTTCAATTTATGCGGTAGATGAGTGGGCCTCGATGGTAATATTCAATTTGAAAAATCCAATGACTGGTCATGATAGCTCATGTTATCAATAAATAAGGGACTCGAAAATTAAAGGAGGTTGAATAATTTGGAAAGTGACATGATTTGCTCCTATATTCCTTGACAAGATATGAAGTAGTTATGGTGTGAACTCTAATTATTTTTAAGCATCCACTTTCATTGATGGTTGGCAAGGCAATGATTAAGATCAAAAACTAGTTGGGGTTTGTGGAGGATAAAAATAAGGAAGGGAGACATTCCAAGAGATCAACATTTTTCTATGTAAAGGTGTAGTGTTGATTCTTTCAATAATGTAGATCATTCAGGGAAAAAAAGACATATGAAGTCAAATGATACGAGCTTAAGCAACAATTTTTCAATCTTGATGATTCACCTTTTGTTTATCACTCCATCTTCTATAGTACTCTATGTATATCTCCTTAGTTTCATTTAGCTATTTCTTCAATTATCTATGAACTTAAGAACAAGACTTACCTTTATCTTATCTTAGAATCAAATAAGACTTGCTCTCAATTTTGTCCATTAATTATATATATTGAATAAATTTGAAACAAAAGTACAAAAAAAAAAACACTAGTTATTATCATGTGTCATGATTTCTGCAAAAGATTAAAAGTATGAATGTTTCATAAAGTACTTTGATAGTGGTTTATGGTATTCATAACAACATTACTTTGTATTCAAGATATTATATACTCTTGATATTAAGGCTTATTGAGTTTTACAATTAATATCCAAATTGTTTGGATTATTATATTATAATATATAATATATATTATATATATATATATATATATATATATATACATTTCTCTATGATATTTATTTAATTAAATGTTATCTTGGTACTAATGTTTTCCATTCGCATTTGCACCCCAAAGAAAAGTGTTATCATTTAAGTCATTTGAATTTCTCATCTTTCTTTATTTATATGTGAATTAAAAAAGATAATGGTACTCACAGATTATACAGAAATTGCGTATACTAAATGCTCAGCTTTGATATTATTTTTATTAGTTGCTTTTGAATATCTTTATATCAAATAGTTTAATCCTATAGCTTTTAAAAAGAAAATCGTTTAGATTGAGGAATACCCCTCTAATTATTAGATTCTTTTAGAGTAACCTATATCAAGTAGGTAAAGCAGCGTTCATTGGATGCTTTGGCATAGTTCCTTAATCAAGAACATTTCAAGAAATGACTCAAGGAGGATCACAAACCTTCCTAAAGAGAACATTAAAGCTTGCATGTTGCTAACAACTCTTATTAATTAATATATTTTGTATTTTGTTTCTTTTCCATTAAATTATAAATTAAGTATTTACTTCTTTACCCTAAAATATATAACTTGAAATTGAAATGGTAGTTGGTGGCTAAATTCATAATTCAATGTTTCTAATACTTTTATGTTATATCCTATAGATTGATTTATTTTAATCATATATTTGAAGAAATGTGATTTAGTTGAGAGATAAACAAAAATGACCACTCAAAATGTAAATAAACAAAGTTCACACATGGATGTTATTGTAACATAACCAACAATTTGGTCTTAGCCCAAGTTGAACAAAATTTACAAATGAATGTCATCGTAAGGTAACCAACAAATCGGCCTTAGTCCAAGTTGTTCTTTAAAGGTTAGATATAGTTGAATCGATCCTCAATAGACTATTTGAGTTGTATTACCTATGGAAGCCAGAAATTTGAAATGATAAATAAGCAATGATAAATAAGCAATCACAGGGATTAGATATTATTCTAAAAGAAAAGTTTGTTGTTTGGTAAATTATTTGGAATGTGACCTCCCTTTGTAATGTGTTGGGTAGGGTAGAGAAGGAAAATTCAACCAAATTATAATGTGATAGGCACCAAAAGGCAGAATATTTAAAAGTAAGTATAGGTCATAGTCATAGTCGAGTGAATGGGTCGTTGAGCTTTAATATTCATATCCCACAACAAAGTCTCCGGAAACATTGAAGGATTTAAAATATATAATTGCGAGTTACATTCAACCTCAATGCCAAGCACTATTATGATTAAGTTGATTAAACTTTTTCCTCTTTATTTTCTTCCTCTTTGGGGTGTATTTTTTTTACTCTTTGATTGTCAATAATTGTTGAGTTTTCACGTAAGAATTATTATGAATTATAGAGGTTGGACGTAAGGAAACAAGTTAATGATCTAAGATTTAAAGGCATTTGGCAGGAGTGAGACCCTGCCCCCTTACGGACCATCAACAAATAATTATAAGTGGCATGATTTTCCTTGAATAACAGTGATGAATGAACCTACATTAATAAATAGCAATCAATGATAGATATCCCTATTATTAATTTGATAATTAAATTATGATAAATTTTCTTAATATTTAAAAAATAAATAAATTTTAGCTTGTTGGATCTTAGAACATTAATATATTATATACATGTCATCCACGCGTGCAATCTTACCATGAACACGTGCTTTATTAAGAAGATGCAGGCCAAAGTTAGTAATAATGAATATATAAATACAATGATGAGATATTAGTTGAAATGAAAGGTTTGTTATGAGAGAAATTATTTCAGGAATATGACCTCCTTCATGGAATATATTGGGTGGCCCGAAAAAGGAAATTACGATGTAACGTGGGAAGCACCAAGGGGCATGACATTAAAGAGTTAGTATATATGTGGGTCATACTAGTGTGTAGTGAAAGCGACGTTGTTGGTGTCACTAATTCTATAAACAAACTCACCTAGCGAAGATGAGACCTTGGAAACTTTGATCCTTTCCTCTGAATATTTTCTTTTATTTTTTTTTTTTATTATATATTTTTTTTTATTTTTATTTATTATATATATATATATATATTTCATTTTCAGTTTAGGTAAATTGTTTTGTGTTATTGTCCTATAATGTGTATTTATACGAAACTATGAGGTTTATGATGAGACAAGGGAAAGAGATAGGGAAGGCTGGAATTGTTTATGACATTGAATTTTTTTAATAAGGGAAACATGAGGTTTATGATGAGACAAGGGAAACATGAGGTTCATTTTTTTTTAGGTAAATTGTTTTGTGTTATTGTCCTATAATGTGCATTTATACGAAACCATGAGGTTTATTATGAGACAAGGGAAAGAGATAGGGAAGGCTAGAATTGTTTATGACATTGAATTTTTTCAATAAGGGAAACATGAGGTTTATGATGAGACAAGGGAAAGAGATAGGGAAGGTTGGAATTGTTTATGACATCGATTTTTTTTAATAAGAGAAAAATAAGAGTAAAATATAGTTTTATAAGGTTATAGTTTTTAATATAGGGTTTTAATTCATAATCAAGAGTATTGAAATTATTTATGGCAAGAAATAGTAGAATATAGTCATGATTTTTAAAATTTGGTTATAATCCATGATCAAGGGGAAAGTTGAAATTATTTTATGTGTTGATTTGTTTTCTCTTATGAGAGGATGATAGCGACGAATATAGTAGAATAAGGTTATGGATTTTAATGTTCGGTTGTAGCCAATAAATATTATTAAGATTGAGGCCTTCTAATCATAGTTTCTAGTTAATATATCTCTAATTATTTTTTTTATTGTGATTGCTTAAAAGTGAGATAGTTTGAATTTTTTTCCTGATTTTTTGTAAATTCGTAGTCTTGAGTCAAGGGTGACATTTGCAATGAATGTTTATAACTATGTAGAAAATTATCCAATGGGAACCATTACCTATGATTTGATTTTAGTTATAGACAACTATATTCATATTAGACATGTTGACTGTTTTATTTTAGTATAAACAACTATATTCTTATTAGACATGTTGAATTTTGCATGATAATGTTTACTAATTTAATTCTTGTTACTATAGATGTTGTAAAATAGTTTGACATGTATATATATTTGACTTTATTATAGATCATGTTCAACATCTATGCATTTTAATATATAGTTGAGTAGTGAAATTGTTGAATTATGATATACTTATGGTTTAACTCCAATAAGCATTAACATTTAACACTTAACCCCTAACCATTATAATCCTTAACTCCTATCCATTGTCACCAGTAACCATAAATCCTTCATCACTTATAATGAACCCCCACTTACCCCTAAACCATAAACTTTAAAGAAATCACTAAACCTTTAATTCCATGAGTACTACCATATAATCATGAACTTCAAACCATGACCACTAAGCCATAACATATTAACTTGCTAAACAGTAACCCACAAACTCCTAACCAGTAACTCACTAATACATTCACCCATTAATTAACACTTTAACCACTAACCTCCTAACCCTAACCCAATAAGCTTTGTTATGCAATTCATTAAACTCAAACAATATCCAATCTATTAACCTACTAATGCACTAACTCCTAACCTATAACTATTGACATATATGATAGGCATATGAATAAAATCCACACTTTTTTGCATATCATTAAGATGAAACATTGATAAATTCATAGTTTGATGACCTTTGGTTTCATCTTCCAAGGTTTGAAGACTCTTCCTATTCTTCTAACTCTTCATATTTCTCTTAATGATTTATAAATATTTATAATTACTTCAATCCTTAAGGATTACGTAACTAACATTCCCCCCTTAATTTAAAGTAGTTTTTGTGATTCCAAGCACCATTTTGAACTTTTTCGACTTTTCTCTTCTAAGCACTTTGGTGAAAATGTCTGCAACTTTCTCATTTGTGGAACAATGTCTCAAAGGAATAATCATAACTGCTACATGATATTAATTAGATGGTACTTTGTGTTGATGTTATTGGTTTGATCATAGAATCTAACATTCTTGGGCAAGTTGATTATAGAAGTATTTCCAACTAGAAGAGGGTTAACCATAAGTAATCGTAGTCAACCATGGACAACATGTTCAACCATCACCAACCATGGCCAAACATCTTCAACAATGAACAATACGGAAAAACCATGGACAAATATGGACAACATGGATTACCATGGTCTTATATCATCAACCAAGGTAAAAAATCACCAAACCAAGGTCACCCATTGCTTGCATAGGCAAACATTGTCAAACATGGTTAATCATAGTCAACTATAGTTAAGCAATTACAACCATGGTCAACCATAACTTGCCCATATTTAACCATATTCTACCAAGGTGAAGCATGGGAAAAATGGTCAAACTATGGTCAACCATCATAGTCACCCATTATCAACCATAGTCAACCATGGTCAACATGGACAACTATAGTTAACCATGGGAAACCGTGATCAAACCATGGATAATTGTGGTCAAATAATGGTCAACATGGCCAATAGTAGCTAAGAGTGGATAAAGAGAGAAAACAAAGAGATTTTGCCTACTATAACACCCCATAGGCAAAAAGTCTCACTTCTTTGTACTTGCATCCATTTCCATTTAGAGAATTAGAGAATAGAGCAACCTGACCTTCTAGCTGGGATTTATCCTGTAAGGATTTCTTAGGTCATATCTCGTGTTATTATGGTTGTGAGTGATTGTATTTATGCATGTTCTATATTTTCCATATTTCATATATTACATGCATAAGCATAACAAAATGATTAACGAATCCAAAAATATAAGGAAAACTTAGCCCTCATTATACCTTAAGTAGATTTGTTGTGGCAAAATGTCTAGTGGAATATTCATGGCAATTTATGAATTAAAATGTGACAACAACAAATTACATTATAGCAGGACAAAAAAATAATGCCACATAGTCAACATGGTCAACCATAGTAAACCATGGTCAACATGCCCTTCATGGTCAACCGTGGTTTACCACAATCATGTATAGGTAAGTGCTAACAAAAAAAATTGGTTTTGCAGTGTGACAAACATAATTAACATCACTGTGATGAACAACATATGATGTCATATTGTGGCATTGCAATGTGAAGAACACCAAATGGAATTGCAATGTGACAAACAACAAACAATGTTGCAATGTGATGAACAACAAATAATGAAAAACTTGAACAAAAAATAATCTCACAATCTAATGAACAACAAGCAATGTCACAGTGTGATGAACAATAAATGACATCACAATGTGACGACTTCACAATGTGATTAACAACAAATGTCATCACAACTTGGAAATAATAAAAAATGTTAAAAAGTGTGGAATGACAAATGTCGTCACAAAAAATGATGAACAACAAATGGCATCGCAATTTGCTAAAAAATAAACATCATAGAAATTGAACAAAAGCACAATATTGCAATGTGACGAACAAATATCAACATCACAATGTGACAAAAAAAACCTTTGTCAACCATTATCAACCATGTTTAACTAAGTCAACCACGACTGACACTTGGTTGACCATGATTAGATGTGATCAACCATGGTCAACCTAATCAATCAAAGTCAAATGTAAACCACATGGTCAACATGGAAAACCATGGTCAATCAAGGTTAAACATGGCCAAACCACTTTTAATAATGGTCTACATGGTTAACTATGGTTAACCATGGTCAACATGGTTAAACATGGTCAACCATAATGAACATGGGCATCATGGTCAACCATGGTTAGCCATAGTCATATATAGGAAAACATTGATAGCCTCAGTCAATTGTGTACACCCATAGTCAACCATATGTTTCCCACAGTCAACCATGGTCAAAGAATCTCAACCTTGGTCAAACATAGTTAACCAAGATCAACCATAGTCTAACATTGTTAATAAGTTCAACCATGGTCAACTTTATTCAACCATGGCCAAAAAAGCTCAACAATGGTCAACCATGGGCATGGTTAACCAGAATAAACTAGTCAACCATGGCCAAACAAGCTCAACCATGGTCAACCATTGTCAACCATGGCCAAACATGTTCAACAATGATCAATTGTTGAAGTTGTTGTAGCTTTGAAAGGTCTTCCACTAGGCTTGGTGTCTTAGCATGTAGAAGATATTTGATTGCCTCTTTAGGTACTTTCTTGGTAGAGTAAATGATATTATGATTTATTTCCTAAGGTTAACTTAGGAAAAGTACAATAATTAATATAATTAATTATTGTGGACTATTATGCTAAAGTTCTACAAATAAATAATAAAATTATTTATTGTGACTTAGATACAATATCAGCCTTTGATCTCAAGTGAGGCTTAGGATTTAATCCTAGCCATTTATCACTTAGGAGATTAGGGCTAGGGATATTGGCTTAATGGAATTATAAACTAAGCATAAGGGGGAGGTGAAGACACACAATTGTGGAGAAATCAATTTTCTTTAAGCGAGAAGCTAAACAAGATTGAAGAGAAGTGAGGAGAAGTGCAACAAGGAATATTGGGAGAAATTCAAGGAGGCAAAGTTCAAGAAAGAGGGGGGTCAAGTTGCCAAAGAAGAGGGGTAAATTGTGGAGGAGGCCAAATTATCCAAAGAGGTTGATTTCTCTAGTGTACAGGGGCCATATGAGATAGGAAGAAAGGAACACTGGTTTGTTGGTGAGATAGATTAATTCTCTAAGATTGATTTCCTTTAGGCGGTTTAGTTTCCATAGGTCGAATTATTTGAGGTCAATTTTCCTAGTGGGCCAAGTTTCCAAGTACCAACCAATTATATATTTTCTATGTATTCGTTGTGGGTCTAACCTGAAATTTTTCCAATAAATTTAAGGAAGAAACATAGTGTTAGGTGTAATTTTTTTTGTTGTGTTGTGAATGATATCTTCATTTTATTTCTACTGCATTTTTAAGTTAATATACTAATGTATTTACTTTTCGACAAATTAAAAAAAAATTGAGATAAATATTTGTTGCGGTTTTAATAAATTGTTGAAGTGAAATAAATTAGATTTGGTATGAGAAAAATTAACATGGTATCAGAGCGATAGAAACTCTTTGGGAGAGATCATATGCCATAAGGGTTTTACGACAACAAATTATTTTACAACAACATAATCTTTTATTTTCCAACAAGGGTTTGTGGCTAAAGTTGATTTGGTAATATGGAATCATCAAGTATGAGATATGAAGATAGGTTGGTGGGGGTTATAAACTCTAGTCCATGGAAGGAACAAATCACTCCTATCTTAATGGAAAGTGGTTTGTAGGAAACCACAAGCCAAGTGATTCAGGTTCCTCATGATGCTAACCAAGCAGTTAAACATAAGTTAAAAGATATAAGAGTTAGGAGCATCAATTTGGATGGTGTGAAGAATCACATAATCCCTCACATAACAAAGAAATATTCAACCTCTAAGATGTAGTCATCCTTGACTAAGATATGGCATAACGACAACCAGAATATAAAGATGGTGCTAAGGGAGACGCTGAATAACATCAAGATGAATATATATAAGACTATGGACTCATACTTCATAAGGATTTAGCAAGTTTGTGATGAAATTTTAGCTTTTGTAGAAGAGGTGGCTGAGGTGTATCTTGTCAAAGTAGCACTGAAAGGGTGTACCAAGTAGTGGGATACATTTGTGACAGGTATTCTAGCCAAAGATAACGTTCATGATTGCGCCAAATTATGGAACGATTTCACCAAAAAGGAAATTTGGGAGGAATCCAAAACTAGTGGATAACACAAAAGTGGAGATGAGGAGAACCTTGCTCTTGCAAGTCAAGCAAAGGAGGGAAAGGGTAAAGCCAAGAAAAAATAGAGTGGGGTAATATTTCCTTTCATAAGGAAATAAAGACATGACCAAGTTCAAGTGCTTTTCATGTCATGAGTTCAGTCATTATGCTAGATAATTTCCAAATAAGAAGAAATGCAAGGGGAAGACAACAATAACCACATTTACGTAGATGGATGACTTGGTTGGAAAATTTGAGAAGGTATTTGCTTTAGTAACTTGCCTTTCTAGCACCATTGTAAGAATGTTGTGGTTTGTGGACAATGGAACATCTTGTCACATATAATATCTCATGATACCTTCACCAGTATGCCAAGGAGAATAAAGATCTACATGTGGAGCTTATTGATGACACTAGGTATGTTGTAGAGGAATTTACAACATACAGTTCCAGCTAGACTTAAGAAGTCTCATTGAGGAGAAGGAGGTAATGTATGTACATGGGTTAGAGAAAAATTTACTCTCAGTTTTGACCATGGATAGCAAAGGAATTAAAGGTCATTTTCAGGGAGGTGAAGTTGCTATCAGGTTGAAAGGGGTTAATCCTAGTGTGATGAGAATCATAGGAAGTAGTTAGAATAATTTGTATTTGTTTAGAGGACAACCAATGAAATACCTAGTACATAGCAGTGACAACCAAAATGAGATTTCGCATATGAGGATGGGACATCTAGACTACAGGGAACTACCACTATTACGAGAGATAATCAATGGTTTTTCAGATTTCATTATAGAGCACGTTTGTGTGTGTAAGGAATGTGCACTTAGAAATTAGGCCAAGGAATAATTTCCTAGTAGTGAAAGAAAGTCCAAAGGTGTGTTGGATTTGGTGCATTTCAAAATTTGTGGTCTTATGGCAGTGGATTCTATATTGGGGAGAAGTTGTGTTATGACATTCATAGATGACTATTCTAGGAGGAAATGAATTTACTTCCTGAAGACCAGGATGAGGTCTTCAATTGGTTTCAAGAGTTAAAATGTCTTATGGAGAGCCAAACTGGTAAGAAGATCAAGGTCCCGAGATCATAAATTGGGGGCGATTATACCTCCAACAAGTTTAAGTATTTATGCAGGGAAGAGGGAATCAAGAAAGAGCTTGTAGTTCCTTCCAAATTGCAAAAGAATGGAGTGGTAAAGAGGAAGAACATGAGTATAGTTGGAGCAACCAAGGCCATGATCCATGATTCGGATCTACCTATGTTCATATGGGTAGAGACATATAATATGGTTGTATCTTCCAGAACAAGAGTCCTCATAGCACAGTGAAGGACATGACTCTTGAGGAACCAACACTCAGTGGCACTTAGCTTCATAGAGGCAAAGTACATGGTAGTGGTTCTAGCGAGTTGTGAGGTCGTATGGCTCTGCCAGATGCTCACAAGATTATTTGGTCTTGAAATGGGGCCCACTGTGATTCACTGTGACAATCAGAGTTGCATGAAGCTCTTTGAAAATCTAGTGTTTCATGATATGTCCAAGAATATAAATATTATACACCTCTTCATTAGAGGGAGTTCATAAAGGTGTTGTGAGATTACAATACATCTCCACAAATGAGCAAGTAGCATATATTCTCATAAAGCCTCTAGTGAAGGGGAATTTTGTGTTTTACAAAGACAAGTTAGGGGTGATGGAGAATACCTTCCTTGCTAGGAGGGAGTGTTGAAGTTTTTGTAGCTTTGGAAGATCTTCTACATAGGTTTGGTATCTTAACATGTAGAAGATATTTTATTGCCTCTTTAAGTGCTTTCTTGGAGGAGTAAGTGATATTATGATTTATTTCCTGAGGTTAACTTAGGAAAAGTAAAATAGTTAATCTAATTAATTATTTTGGACTAAACAATGCAAACTTTGAAACGGGAACTATAAACTCAAAACGAGAACTCTAGCCAAAAAACCCCTTAAAAACATCAAAAACATTGCTAAAAATGAAAAGTGTTGATGCTGGAATAACACCTTTTTTTGTCTAAGGTAAATTTTGAACATGTTTTAAAAATGGCGGTGAAAACCAATTTTTTGTGCAAAAATTGTCCAAAAAACACCCTCAAAAAGAAAAGTGTTTTAACGTTGGCATAACACTTTTTTTTTTTCTTTTTTTTTTTTTTTTTTTTTTCAAGGGTAATATTTCAACATTTCGAAATAATAACGTAAAATATTTTGTCAAACAAATAATGAAAACATAAAATAAAATTAAAAATTAAAAAAATAAAACAATGAAAAAACACAAAACAAAAAAAGTTTAAAAATTAACAAAACATAAATTAAAGTATATAC
>APFE030846819.1:10967-22272 GCA_000404065.3 Pinus taeda
AATATGTATATTAAACATGCTTATTTAAAAAAGCACATACCAAAATTATTAGCCATGGAGATTCATCTCTATTTTACCATGAAAATTCTTAATTTGTAAATAACTTTTATTATAATAATGTGTGCCAATACCAATACCATGGCTTATTAATACCAAATATCCACGAATCATAATTCATATTCTTATGACATTATTTTTAATAAATTAATTAATTAAAAGAACAAAAATACCATAACTACTTTTAAGATAAATCTTAATCGTTAAACCATAATTACTATGAAAACCATTTTAAAATATTTAATAATTAAACTAAAATTCTAAAAATTCTAGCCAAAATAAAAATACTTAAAATTATATCTATAAAATGTGTATGCCTTGGACCACATTGAAGGGAAGGAGCTTTGAATTTTTGGGATCGACTGCAATGGCATCTGCGAAAGGTTATTCTGATCACGAGACTGTGTATCGAAAGCTGAAGGCGAAGTCTGAAAACAAGATCTGTTTCAATTGCATCGCAAAAAGCCCCATTTGGGCGTCTGGGACATATGGAGTATTCATTTGTCTTGATCGTTCAACAATGCATCGAAATTTTGGTGTTCATGTCAGGTTTGTAAGGGCTCCTGTGGCGATTATTGTTGCTGACGCTCTGCAAACTGAGGAAGGGAGATTCTCAGGATCAGATCGACGCCCTTTTGCAGCTGAGCAAATAGATCTCGGGCTATGGATAGTGCTTAGGTCTAGATCTGATATAAGACATGTCTTATCCGCCGTGGATTGTTCTCCCCATAGGACTGACAATGCTAGGTTCTTCAAGTCCTGGCCGATCCATGTTTCTACTCACTGGAACGAGATAGAGATAGGCCACATTAGAACAGGGTATAAAGGAGAGCCTCGGATGGTTAAAGGGGCAGCCACAAACCTTGATATTTCATTAATTCCCGCACTTCGGTGGAAGGAAGCCTGGAGCCGAGGTCAGGTCTTTCACCATAGATCTTATTTAGTTTGTTTTTACCCAGATCTAGAACATGGGAAAGACACGGATCTCATTGAGAAGGAAATCTTCAGAATCGAAGGAAATAACAATGTAGAATCGGAGAAGCCATCCAGGGCGCTGACAGATCGGGAGCATCTCTGGCTGGTTGAACCCTCAAATATGGCTGATTGCATATCCAGGAAGCTGGGGCTGTCGAATGCAAAGATCTTTCTCGATCTATGCAAGGCCATTGGGGCAGAAGCAATCGAAGCAATTTTAGCAGGGAAGGAAGTCCTCTAGACTGAATCCTGACCCCAAATCGCCAATCCTAACTCTACGGGGACAAAACCCAATCACTTTCAAATCCTCGTTAGAACGCCCACGAGAAATACAATCTTGATTTGGACTTATGCCACAGATAGGGTAATAGATCTGAAAAACAACATAACTAACTATATTGGCTATCCGGCAGGCAAGCAACACCTAGTAACAGGGGGCAAATCGCTACAGGACCACAGAACCTTGAAGAAGTACAACATCAAGCCAAGATCTACAATCATTCTCAATATGAGACTATGAGGAGGTGAAGCAACCAGCGAAACAACAGAAGGAGGCAGTGGGTCTAAATCGAATCACAACCCAGATCAACACCAACAATACAGAAGTGAAGGAGCATCTTACAAGCATATTTTACAAAGTGGGAAAGCTCCTCCGACAGTTCCAAAGCAGGGCGGAACAGAACCAAGTCCATATATAGTGGAGCAACTGTAGCATACACCAGAACTAACAATCGATACAGCAGAAGCAGAGAAGGTATGTGACAGCTATGAAAAGCAAGCCATCATATGTTGTTTTAACGGTTTTTGGCCCAAACCCTTGGATCTGTTTCATTGGATACTCACAAAATGGTCTCTGGACTGTGACATCCACCTCTGCTCAAAAGGGTTTTTTATCGTTAAATTTCAGTCGTCAGAAATCAGAGAGCTCGTGATTCAGCAAGGACTGTGGTTCTAGGACTCTTCGGGTCTCTTTATTACTCCATGGTTCTCGGAGTTTGACGCAAACACTTTTGTTGTATCTTAGATGCTTGTATGGATACGTCTTGACAACCTCCCTCTCCATTTCTGGGACCAAAAGATACTTGCATGCATAGGAAACTCCATAGGAAGATTTATCAAAATGGATACACAAAGAATCGATGAAAGAAATTTTACTTTTGCACGCATATGTGTGGAAGTAGACCTTAGTAAAGGATTATCGGAAAGCATAAAACTGAAACACAAAGATCGCAGCTGGTTGCAGTCATTAGACTATGAAAATACAGCTTTCAAGTGCAAAATATGTCGGCAAATTGGACACCTGCAAAATGCATGTCGAAAATACAAAAAGAATAGTTGCAGAAAGAAGGAAACAAGTAACCATCAAAAGGGATGGAAATTCTCCTATACAGATTCAGATGAGGAGGAAGATAATGAGGAGAAAGAACTCGTCCTAAATGAAAGCAACCAAATAGAAACTCAGAAGACCTCCCCACAAGAACTTATGGAATCATAATCGGGAAAGAACTCAAATTCAATGAAAATCAGTGGAACCAAAAGGCAGCACTCATCAGACGCCTTTGATTCAGACAAGGAAAATCCTCGACCCAACGAAGAAAATCCACTTCAACTTGTTCCCATAATTACATCCCAAGGAGAATGGCAAAAAGTTGAGAAGAAAAAGGGGAGAAAGTCATGATTTCTCTCAATTCTCTTTTTTGCTCTCGCTGCAGTCCTTCCTCATACTTTTTGTTTTTATTTTTCAAGATCTCCACCTGGACGGGTAATGGCCCGAGCATTCCTCATATGAGGAGGCCGTGTATCTGTTCAGTGGTTTTCCCTAAATGTTTAGCTGGACGGGGCTGAGTTTTCTCATCTAGCGAGCTCTATGATTCGCAAATTATAGAGCAAAATGAATGTTGCGACATATACTATGTAACTTTTTATCCTGGTAATAAAAAGTTCGATTTTTTCTTTTGAAAAAATAAAATAATAAAATAAAATAAATGTCTATGCCTCTAAAATATATAGTTAAAAAATATCAAATATTAGGGAAAACATTGAAAATCTTGAATAGCTAAAAATTAAAACAAATTCCAACTACAAAATATATACAAGGAAAACCTTAAAAGCTAAAGCATCATGTCGATATAGAATTTAATGCATCATTTCTATTCCATAAGACTCTAGTAACCATTTCCATGTTGAACCATCGCTGCAGGTGGTTTGTAACAACAACGGGTCTTAACATGCTGAAATTTTTGTGTACATTTCAATTTACCGCTAAAAAATTGAGAGACCAATGATTCAGAAGAATTGTCGTCTTGGACAGAACCAAGAATAAAAGTCAACCGAACATTAGAAAAGGAGAAAGGCCTCTCCTCCACTTCTTGGGATTTACGGTTAGAGGAGTCGTTGTATATAGGTATGTTTACGACCGAGCCAGCACAGAGCAAGAGTTCGCCAATTTTCGGTGTATTAATGAAGTGGCAAATTTTCCAGCACATTTTTTAT
Organism: Pinus taeda; assembly: GCA_000404065.3. Lineage (NCBI taxonomy): Eukaryota > Viridiplantae > Streptophyta > Pinopsida > Pinales > Pinaceae > Pinus > Pinus taeda. The sequence continues at coordinate 14,493 of APFE030846819.1, forward strand.
CCACCTGTCGTTGCCCTGAGGAACCACGCCTTTGTACCGAGAGGACGACAGCTTCCCAGTTTTCTCCGTTGATTACCTTCTCGGATCCTCAAATACATTGAGTCTCCACCAGATTCCGTCACCACGCTCATTTCGCTCCCCAATATCTCCAGTTCTAGAAGGTTCTTTTCCAGTGATCTGTATGAACCCCAATCCTTCAACATAACTTCATCCTGCTTCCGCTGCCATCTCCTCTTTGAGATCCCCATGGCCAAAGAGTTTAATTCTTTGGTCGTAGCGCTCTCGACGTCATCATATTGCCTGTTTTCTGTGGAGCACAGAGCCTTCATTACTTCATTCATTATCTACTCTTGAGTTTTATCTCTAGCAGAACAAATTTGAAGGGCGAGGTCATGATATTCTATCGTCTGCAACTTCATTGACAAAGAAAAACTTAACAGGGAATAAATATGCAAAAGAGCGAGCCGTCCCTTTTGAAAATATTTCAAATGACCGCGGAAGATACAGCTATGTGTTTTTTCCGGTTGACGGAGCTCTGAAGAAATTCGAATATGGTTGTTGAAATATGGATGAGCGCTGAATTTTGGGCTCTTAAATTCAAATTTGAATTCAAATTCAAATGGGCTCATTATTTGAATAACATTAATGAAGTGATTACTATCAGTACATCGGAGCGCACTACTTGCATTGATTACACTGAACCATGGAGCCTCTTAGAGTTGGAGTGACGGAGCTACCGGAAAATGCATGTACATATCATGATAGGTCATGGTATCATGCATGGATGTGGGTCCAAAATTGTCTTTACGGTGTATTAATGGTTCTATAGAGTTGAATGAGTTGCATAGAATTTCGAGAGTTGCGGTACATTAATGGATCTATAGAGTTGGAAATAGGCGTTGCCTTAGAGAAGCTTGTGTTAAGTCTTTGAAAAGCAACGCTGACCATGGTCCCGCAATTTGAGTTGACGGAAGTTTGTGAGACCATGGTTGGTGTTGCTTCTCACACACTTAACACAAGCTTCTCTAGACAAGTTTTCAACTAGACGGCTTTGACACGACGACGGATGTCAAACACTTAACACAAACTTTTCGTTGCAAAAGTTTTCCAACTGTCGACTAAACGACTCTGAGACAACGATGGATGTCAGACACAAGCTTCTCGTTGCAAAAGTTTTCTGAGATAAATAATTCCCATAATGAATATGAACGACAGAAAAGTGGGTCTAAATAGCCACGTAAGAATGTTAAATGAATCTGCAATCGAGATAAGGGTTGTCATTGTTGCCACTCAGGGGTTAAAATTGATGCCCGTATGCACGTTTTGACCCTTTTTAACCGTCAAATACAGTCACTTTCAAAATCTACACATTATTATTAACTTGTTAATAATTTCTAAACCCATCATAATTGCATGTAACAAAATTATAAGTTTTAATTTATTTTTTTCCTGCATGAAAAAATCGAACCATCTATTATATATAGAAAGTTACAAAGCATATGTTGAGCATTTATGTAAGATTCGTTTTTCACCCTTTATAAGGGAAAAAGCAGTCACAATTGTTTGAAAATACTTGAAAACAGAGTATTTGCACAACAGTCCCGCCATCAAACCAAGCCAACAGACCAGTCCTGTCCTTGCACACCTATCGGAATCCTTTAAAGGATAAACGTCCGAAGAATAGATGTGTAGTAAAATAGAAGCTGTGAGTCTGAGAAGACAACGAGGCAACCAAAAACCTCAGAGAATCCACAGTAAACACTATACGAATTCTCGTACAAAGAAAGAAAAAACATTGATTTAAAACCGAGAGCCGAGACCTCTTTTTAGAGGAAAACAACCCTGGTACCCTGTTACCCACTATTAGCTTATCTGAGTTGGATTGGACGCGCTGTTTCATTCTATGCTTCTAGCACTTACGTGAATTTATGTAATTATCAATGCGACAGGACTAAGATTGTAGGGTTCATATCCATCTTCTCTGGCCAGCATATCTAGATTTCAATATCATTAAGGCACACAACATTGGCAATTGACACAACATTGGCAATTTATCATTGGTTTGATAAGGCATCTATTATGAAGTTCCAATTTTTATAACAATTATCATTGCGTTAACTTTTTTTTCCAATCCGACAATGATCTGACTTCCATTTCCTACAAATTTCGTCCCAATTTTATCATAAACTTGATTCTCAAATGGTATGTGGGGAAGATGGAAATTGGAATATTATGTAGTGAATTTCCAATGCCCATCACAGTGCTGGAGCCTGGAGCTTTCTCATTTTCGTAGAGATACAGCCCGTAAAAGAAAAAAATGCCGAGTGGCAAATCCACAACTACTCAAGGTAAGCTCTTCTTTTGTACTTTCTTGCTACTATTTTTTTAGTTCTGATATGTTATCACAATGCTTTATTTCATTGTCAGTGATATTATTTTTAGTTTTGCATTATCCTATTAATATGATATAGGAGAGCTATGCAAATTTTTTTTCCACAAGTAAAATTTCTTTCTATTCAAGTTTTTTAAATACATAAATTCCATAGGTCAAGAAGATCGACTACAAATGCCAAACTGGTTTTGAAAATAGAGTGACATGGACTTATCAACCTTCTCTGGTTCTCATGTCATCAAATCCACTCAATTAAAAACATCGTACATTTCTGACTTGTTGAAAAACGAAGTAGGTTGTCATAATAAAACCAACATTTGTATTACATCCCAACTGTAAGTCAAGGTTTTGGTAGGTTTTGATGTTTGAGTCATACCCGATCCCCAACTTTAGATCAAGTTATCGATTGCTCATTTCATGCTAGTGTAGTTGACCCAGTTGCACACGAAATACACGGGCGGAAGATGTCATGTAAATAGGTCTTTTGTCTTCTAATTGACAAAATGGATCCCCAACTTTAGATCAAGTTATCGATTGTCTGTTTCATGCTAGTGTAGTTGACCTAGTTGCACACGAAATACACGGGCCAAAGATGTCACGTAAATAGGACTTTTGTCCTCTAATTGACAAAATGGGTGATTGTCTCCGCCAGTGATCCACGACAGTCACAGAACATATATAGATTATATGTCATTTTTCTTTTGTGAAAAACCCTGATTATGTTTGTTTTCTTTCGACTCTTCAAGTTTTTGTGTCATAGCCTCAATTTGTTATTGCATACAAACATCTTCTTCCGTATCCTACTTGTCACGATTTCAAGCTAGTCTTCGAGTTTTTACAGTTTATTCACAGAGGGGAAACCAAAACCTCTCTCGACATATGTCTGATAAGTTTATATAGCCCCACATGCTCAATGTCATCCTTGACAACACAGCCACCCATAAATGAATTAATTTGATCATCCCTGAATTTACTTTGCGAGCAATTCATATATTTCTCAATCCTTTTTATCTCTATCTTACACACGTAGTCAAATGGATATCTATGGAATAGTCAAGCATATAAATCTATGTAGAGATTAGATATATATAGAATAGTCAAAGTTAAGATGGAATTGGATGCACGAATCTGTGACATCCTGGAGAGCATTATAATCAATTATCGAACACAAAGCACCATGTACGTGCCTCCGGACCCTGGACTGAATTAGATTTACAGCTAGTTGCAATCACAATTTCCAATTTCCATGGCTGCCAATGCCCAATTTCAATTTAAATGAAAAAAAAATAATTATGAAAAACAAAAAACAATGAAATAATTATGAAAAACAATGAAATCATTATGGATAAGCATGACTGCTAAGATTTACATAGCTATGTTAATAAAGATCTCTCTTTTGACCACCTCAAGATTCTCGTGACTCCAGGGATGATATATGAACATTCTATTTTAAACAGCTAATTATGATACCCGTTGTCAAACATAGACTTCCTCTATTTGAAAAAAGAGAACATTCCAATGATTTGTCAATTCAATAATAAATGAATATCCATAAAAACGCTTGCCCAGTCAAGGACGTTTCTACGTTTGGATCCTGCAAGTTACTATATATCAGCAAAACAATTCTAACTGAAAGAGAAAATTTATTGTTGTGATATATCGGCGAAACAGTTCTAACTGAAAGAGAAAATGAAAATTAACTATCCCGGGGTGTAGTTAACTCTCGACTTTGTAAGTGAATGTTGTTCATGGTAGTTTCTAATTTCCAAGATTTCACACTTCTCAAGTGCTTTTTAATTTTTTGAATACTATTTTTAAAGGCAAGAGGTGGGTTAATTTGATAATATTTTTTTTTATAATAATTCAATAGTTTAAAGTTAAGAATATATTTAGTAAAATTGGAAGCTTTTCTATTTACCAACCACTAAGTTAGGAATATATTTAGTAATATTGAAAGCTTTTTTATATATCAACTAGTCTATATTTATCTTTAACTCTAGACGCAGTTGATTAGTGAATATAATTTGAAAATATCATATAAAACTGGTAAAAATAAATATTAAAGGTCATGAGATGGGCCGTTTAAAAATAAAACAGTCGAAAAAAATTTCAGTGATGGGAAATTTAACCCCTACTGCCACTTCAGTCTTCTTTTGACCCAGCAGGTGAATGATGTTGAAAAGTTGCTGTCCAATGGAATAAATCATCTTCAAGTGCAGGATAAATATATCCCGCCTCCCAGTGAACGGCCCCAGCTGTCTCAGGTGTCTTACTCTCAGAGCATTCCGGTGGTGGATCTCTAGGACCTTGATGGCCCTAACAGAATAAGGGTAGTTGAAGAAGTTCGCCTTGCGTGCGAGGAAGATGGTTTTTTCTAGGTACATCATGCTTGGATCCCCCTTCTCTTGCCAGTCCTTTCCTTTTAATATTTCTGGATTATCCTCCACTCATACCAAAAAGGCCATATGTTACAAGTTAAGCTTGCCATGGATATTCTAGGATGTTTCTTATCATTTTTCTCATTCCTTAAGTTTTTGAGGCTATCGCATTCAGAGTTGCAGGATTATTTAATATGTAATTTTAATGTCATTTAATATATAATTTTAATGTCAGTTTATTAATGATGATGCGTTAATGAGATTCATATTTGAGGGTATGTAAACCATGGCGTGCCAGGAGCAACCATGAAAAGCAGGATGGAAATTGCCAAAGAATTCTTCGCAATGCCCGTGGAAGAACGAGCATGCCTCTACTCAAAGAACCCTAGTCAACAAGTTAGGCTCGCTACAAGCTTCAATATTCGCAAAGAAAAAATCCTTAACTGGAGGGATTATCTGAGCCACCCATGTCATCCCATGTCCTCCTCTGTAGGAAGTCATAAGCTCTTAGCCTGAAAAACCTGCAGCCTACAGGTATTCAATCAATTATACACTGTTAGCCTTCTTCATAGCTGTTGAACTGCTGAAAAGATTGAACAGGCTAGGAATTGAACTAAAACCTATCCCAAGATGGGGAAACTGGCACCTGGTCAATATTTTAGGTCTTTTACTTTTATTTTCCGCTTAAAATGATGGGAATCGGAACAGGTGATTTTTTATGGATTTTTTATTAAATTGCAGATATTAGCATGGGACCTATGTTACAATGGATAGTCGGCCAACGGTTTAGCCCTTTTCCCTTTTCCATTCAGCTTAAAATGGCTGGAAGCCAAAAGGGTGGGGTGGGGTGATTTAGTGTGGATTTGCAGCCAAATGGATTAAATGATTTAATGTGGAGTGGCAGTAGGATAATGCAAGTTTATCCATTTTTTTTCAATAGACATTGAAAATACTAATATGGTATATAGGAGGCCATATGTTTAAATCCAGAGGGGCAGGGTATGTTTAAATTCAGAGGAACAGAGTATATATTATGTACACTTAGTTAAAGGGTTGGATCTAGTAGTTTCTTGTACCATAAACAGCAGATTTAATACCTCAAAATAACACAACAGATCTCATATCCCAAGGTCTGACTTGACCGTGACTGATTATAATTATTATGATATAGTAGGTGATTTTGAGATTGCTGAATTTATCAGTACCATCATAATCTGTAATTTTAAGTTGATTTAATGGTCAAATTCAGAAAATTCGGTAAAGATTGAATTACCAGATTCTGGAGGAACGAGATATTGCAACAGCAACAAGTACTTATCTTGCATATGTTTTTGTTAGAGAGAGATCGCAGGCAACTACGCTGTGGAGGTGACAGCTCTGATTTTAAGGCTGCTGGCTGCCGTTTCTGAAGCTCTAGGTCTCGATTCCACTTACTTGGATAGAATCTTCGGAAAACACGCCCAACTCATGGATATAATGTACTATCCTCTATGCCCCAACATGGATATTACTCTTGGCACACCACGCCATTCAGATTCACGTGGCGTCACTGTTTTAATGCAAGGAGATGTCATTGGCCTGCAAGTACTCAGAAATGGAAAGTGGTTTGTTGTAGAACCCATACCCAACACTTTCGTTGTTGATGTGGGAGATTTAACCAGAGCCAAAGACAGATCCAATATTTTTTTTTTTCCTCCTGAAAATTGAAAATTTGGCAATGTTATTATTAATGCTAATAATTTGTCAGGTTGTGAGCAATGGGAGATTCAGAAGTGTGGAACATCGAGCAGTAACAAATCCATCCACTGCACGTATATCAATTCCTACGTTTTATGGCCCCTCGGAGGATGCCTTCCTTGCCCCTGCAGCGTCCCTGGTTGATGAACAACATCCGGTTCTGTACAAAGGATATACGTTTGGAGAATTCATGAGAATTTTCTGGAGCCAGGAATTAAAGAATAAGGCAGTGTTGGATCATTTCAAGATCGAATATCCAGATAATAACGGTGAATAAAAGTTGTCCTTAAAATTGATTCAAGGAGCCTTCATCAACATTATCACTATTCCTGGAACATGTTGGAATTTTCTGCTAAATTCCTTAACAAACAGACAACACAAAAATGCTCTGTTTCTGCTCAGAAAACTGAAAATTTCATTTTCTGGACTTGGTGTTGCAGCAACACGATTCAGTGTTGCAGCAACAGAAAATAACACTCTGTTTTTGTTAACACAGAAAAAACAGAAAACTGCTTACTGGAAACTGTGTTGCGGCAACACAGTTTGGTGTTGCAGCAACGCTGCTCGTGGTGTTGCAGCAATGCTGATCGTGGTGTTGCAGCAACGCGATTTTTGATGTCAAGCCACTCGGTGTAACGGCAACACGATTTTGACGCTAAGTCACTTTAAGAAAATTGACGCTTTGGTGTTACAGCAACTAAAATAGTTGGCGTCAAAATCACTTATAAACTTACAGTGAGACAATTGATGCTTGGTGTAACAGCAACTAAAAATCAGCAAAACAGTAAACTTGTATTCATAAACAGAAAAAAAAAACTGATATAGTAAACTTCGCTGTTACAAGAGGAACACTTCAGTTCCAGAAATCGATTTTCTCTATCTCAGAAAATTGTAGGTTCAGCACAACTGTGCATTTACAGAAGAGATTCTATTTAGTCTTCTAACCTTCTCTCTTGATCTCAGAGTACAAAAACAGAACTGTTGTTCTTTTTCTTTCTTGCACTAGAAAATAGAACTACTGTGCGTTACATTTATAGGAAAATAAAAATTTGATTAAACAATAAACTAAGTAAAATATCTGTTGATATTTATCTTTGTATTTATTGCAGAAGGCAGTGATGCCTTTTCAGCAAAAATAAGACGGCTGTCTGCAGGGGATTTAATTTCTGAATTTAATGCTCAAAAATATCAGAAGACTTTGCAGCACCGAACAATCTGAAATAACTGCTGTAGATCAAATCTTTGTTCAGCATTTATGTGATGCAGTTGGAAT
>APFE030846819.1:22292-51943 GCA_000404065.3 Pinus taeda
TGAGTGTTTCAAAGTCTCTCCTCAACATCTGCAACTTTGCAGTCTTCACCTTCTCCATGCCTTGATAGGCAGTTTTGAGAGTATCCCATGCTTCTTTGGATTTTGTTGCTGCTGCAATCTGTGGAAAGATACTTTGATGTACTGATTGGAAGAGAAAAAAGAGGGCTTTGGCATCCTTCTTCTTGTCACTCTTCAGCTGGTCTCTTTCTGCTGCTGTCAAATCAGCCAGTGCTGTTGCATCTGCAGGTTCAGCATAACCAGTTTCAACCAGCGCCCATATTCCTTGAGAAGCAAACAATGCTTTCATTTTTATGGACCAATCACTGTAATTTTTCCCATTGAACTGTGGCAGTTGGGAATTTGTCAAACCTGTTCCAGCATCTGCCATCTTAACTCTGTCTAGTTAAAGAAGAGATACTGACTGTAAAATTAAAAATAAGCAAAAACTTACTCTGCTGGAAAAATCTGCTCTTTAAACTTCTTACAGCTCCTACAGTGAAAAACAAACTCTGTTTTTGACTCACTGAGTGCCTAGACTAGCTCTGATACCATGTTGGAATTTTTATGGTGATTTCAAACACAAAAGACCAGAGAACAATGCTCTGATACTATGTTGGAAATTTCTGGTGATTTCAAACACAAAAGACCAGAGAACAACGCTCTGATACTATGTTGGAATTTTCTGTTAAATTCCTTAACAAACAGACAACACAAAAATGCTCTGTTTCTGCTCAGAAAACTGAAAATTTCGTTTTCTGGACTTGGTGTTGCAGCAACAAGAAATAACACTCTGTTTTTGTTAACACAGAAAAAACAGAAAACTGCTTACTGGAAACTGCGTTGCGGCAACACAGTTTGGTGTTGTAGCAACGCTGCTCGTGGTGTTGCAGCAACGCTGATCGTGGTGTTGTAGCAACGCGATTTTTGACGTCAAGCCACTCGGTGCAACGGCAACAAGATTTTGACAGTAAGTCACTTTAAGAAAATTGACGCTTTGGTGTTACAACAACTAAAATAGTTGGCGTCAAAATCACTTATAAACTTACATTGAGACAATTGACGCTTGGTGTAACAGCAACTAAAAATTAGCAAAATAGTAAACTTGTATTCATAAACAAAAAACAAAACTAATACAGTAAACTTCGTTGTTACAAGAGGAACACTTCAGTTCGAGAAATCGATTTTCTCTATCTCAGAAAATCGCAGGTTCAGCGCAACTGTGCATTTACAGAAGAGATTCTATTCAGTCTTCTAACCTTCTCTCTTGATCTCAGAGTACAAAAACAGAACTGCTGTTCAGAAATCTCTTGCACTCACAGAAAAGAGAACTGTTGTTCTTTTTCTTTCTTGCACTACAGAACTACTGTGCGTTACATTTATAGGAAAATAAAAATCTGATTAAATAATAAACTAAGTAAAATATCTGCTGATATTTATCTTTGTATTTATTGCAGAATGCGGTGATGCCTTTTCAACAAAAATAAGACGGCTCTCTGCAAGGGATTTAATTTCTGAATTTAATGCTCAAAAATATTAGAAGACTTTGCGGCACCGAACAATCTGAAATAACTGTTGTAGATCAAATCTTTGTTCAGCATTTCTGTGATGCAGTTGGAATTAAATTCCAACAGAGCATTCAACGAACTCGTTGAACTCTGCCCTTCACCTTTGGACTCTTGTAGTAGAATGGCCAGAAGTAACTTCTGTTACAAGGAGTCAGTTGAGAGGCACCCAAAAATAGAACAGAATGTAAAGATGAATAAAAGTATTACATAATTTCAATTACTGAACATATTTATGTGTATTTACTGAACATATTGTGACCAATATTATCTGTGCCTGTTTAGCAGTTTCTATTTATATATGTAATGTGAAGAAATTTTGGAATAATAATTTTGTATTTTAAAAATTTTCCAGTTATCTTTCCAATTTGCTAAACCCCGGTTCTATGTTTTAGGTTTTATATTAAAAATTTGGTTAAAAAAATAATTTATTTCCAACAAAAATTTTTGAATTTCAGAGGCAGTGTTATTGCAGTGTTTTTAAATGAATGCTTATTTCGTCCCCATGTTTGATGTGTACCTAGTCTTTTTTTAAGGATTATTTTATTATTTTGAATTTTCTATATTTTCTTATTTTTAAATTAAAAAGTTGAGTATCATATAATTTTGATCAAATAAATTTAGAATTATTGTATTTTTTAATTATTAGCTATTTATAAGAATTATCATGTGTTTTTTAATTATTTGCTAGTTATTTTTGGTTGTGTGATATTTTTAAAATAATAATAATGAGTTAATTTGTATTAGTTAATAGTAAGCTATATTAATTAATAGCTACTAATAATAATTATTCTTATTCTTACTAGTAATTTGACCAATCAAATTATAATAATTTTCTCACTGCCATTGAGAAAACATAACTTCCACTCTTAATAAATTCAAACTTATAATCAAACACTTAACTATTCACTCTGGAAAAATAACTCTTCATCTTCAATAAATCTGAAATTAAGATTAATTCTGACCTTAAACTATTAAGGTTAATTTGAATTCAAAATATCCTTTGTGATTAAAAACCTGAACTATTCGCTGGTTATCTAGAACCGTAAACTCTCTGTCATTTTTACCGATGATCCATCATTAAAAACGCTGAACTCTCTTATCTTTTCACTACTTGATGACCATTGAACTTTTGTTCAGTTGAAATCTCGTGTCTAACAATTTAAGCCAAACTTCTTGCAAACAATTTTTTTTTATATTATACTTCAGAAATGCATAAGCTAACGAATCTATATCATCATAGTTTTCGGATTTAATCTGAAATTCAATCTATGGCATTAAGATTGCACTGTTATTCCCAAAAAAACAATTCAACCCTTGAGAGCATAAAACCTGCTACCTGATTCATTGATATTAAAGCTTATTCCTCAACCATTACTGATTTATTGATATCAGAATGAATTATTTCTATCAAGGTTGGTTTCAACTAATCAGATTCATTTATATGAACTAAAAACGTTCATGGTGAAGAGTATTTTTTTGAGAAAACACTACATCTTCAAATCCATAAAAACAGAAAACATGAAAAAGAAAAATAGTCAAAACCATCGTTTTGAAATCAAAGTAAAACAACATCACTTGGTATTTGTTTGGAAATTCAAAATGCCCAATTATCTCAGAATCTGCCCCAATGGTGCCATCATTCTGAAACGGAAGTTCAGCGACCATCAAATTACTTCATCTATTTGGGAAATTCAAAGTGCCCAATCATCTCAGAAGCGACCATCAAATTACTTTGCATCTTTTTAGGAAATTCAAAGTGCCCAATCATCTCAGAAACTGTCCAATGGAGACTCTTGAATCTATTAAGAGTGACTGTTCTCATTAGCTTATCTCTGTAGCTAATGTAGTCGTCATCTTCTTTTTTTTGTGAAAGTAAGACACTTTTAGTTATGGTTAGGGTTGCTTCAGGAAGCCAAACCTTTAGATTCTTGTTTGATTATCTTGATTTTAATTGCAGGTTTTGTATATCTAATAGATATAAAGCGAAGTTAAGTTATATGTGAACACAAAATCTTCAATAAATATAAAGCGAAATTAAGCTAAATGTGAACGACTGTGCTCATACCAATTACATACATAAAATCTGTAATCCAAATAACTTCGAAAGCTCAAACCTCTTGAATACCAAGTTTTATCCACTAACTTTAAACATTCAACACTGACCTTTTACTTAAACCCTAAATCCTTAATTCTCAATGCTTATAAAGGAAAAATATACCACCCAGGTGTAGACTCTAGAGTTCAGGGCTAAGATAGAGCAAAGGTTAGATACTTCATGACCTGCATTGAGATTCATGGATTTCCTGCTCGTTTTTGGTGAATGCTGTGAACTGGTGTCTCTTCTTCATACAGAGCAGATGTGTGATAGAACACTCGGGCAAAGCGTAGGGCTAACACAAACCAGAGGTTGGATGGATCACAACCGTATCCCGTAACATACAGAGCTCAGGGTTAACGAGCAGGTTAACTTGCTTATCTCCCCCTCTTTTCCTTCGAAAGGTACAACATTCCTTGCATTCGTTCTGTTCTTCGAGACATTGACTAATCGTGAAATCGATTGTATGGATAAATTTGGTTGAGTTGGAAAAGGACTGTGGTCCTTAGTGGCTTGCAATTGTTCTCTGTGACTGATTTTTGTTGAAGTTGTGATGAGCTCTTTTCCTGTAATAGAAAGCATGAAGTGAGTTTGTACTTTGGCTTGCTGAAATTATCTTCTGGAAATATTTTGAAATAACTTGGTTACTGTTCTTAGGATTTTGGAATATTTTCAAAATCTGCAATGAAACAAAGATGCTCACTTTCAAAGAGGAAGGAAAACTAGTATTTTTTAATACTTTGTGGTTACAAGATTTAATGGCCACTATGGACTTTCCACCCAGATTTGTGGTTTAGATTGGCTTGCATGGTTTCTTGGTGAAACCCATTTTGTCTGGATTATGAATATATTTGGTTAAATTAGAGGGGTAAATTTATTAGCCTGTTTTTTTTTTAAATTAGAATGTCTTACTCATTTATCATGATTAAAAAAATAATTAAACAAATAGGTTTGGAAAGAAACATTTTACTATTTATTTGTTTTTATTATTTTGTGATAGTTTTTATCATGTTCTAAAAATGATAGCATAAATGTGTGGTTTGGTTTTTAAATTTAAAGGAAGTTTGATATTTTTGGTTTATTCTTTGAAAATGTTTAATTGTCACTTGAATTTGTAAATGCCTTCCCACTCCTATAAAATGAATTTTTATCTAGGTTTATGTTTCATGCCTAAGAATTATGTGTTTTGGGAAGAGAATATAAGTTCAAATCTAAAGGGGGCTAGAGTATGCACATCTTTGTAGACTTTCACTATGATGAAAATTATTATTATTAATATCTCTCTAGACTTTAGGATTGACTTGGCTTTAAATAGTTAATAGATTCACTCTGTTTTGAGTTGATTGGTGGACAATGGTATATAAACTATTTGTTTTTGCAATATTCAAGGTTTAGTATATTTTACCATTTGTATTCCATTGGTTTAAAGTTTGAATTTTTTTTTAGATAGTTTAAATTTGAGTTTTGAATGCTTAATGGGGCTATAAGAAAAATCATATGAGTAGTGGTTTAGATATTGAATACAAAAGAATCCTAGTTTTCTTTTTTCCTTTTTTTTCAAGAAATGGTTTAGTTTTTTAAAATAGGAGAACACCTTAGACTTATTCATTCAATATGGATTCCAAACCTAGTTTTGTTTGGAATATCTTGGTAATATTTTCTCTATGGCAAAGCCTCAATTAATTTATTTTCTCTTTGGTTTTGGTATAATAATCATTATACCCTATATCTCGTTATCACAATATTGAATGGTTCTAGCTTTTTTTTTCCTTAGCAACAATGTATTTCCTTCTTTATGGGGCATTCCTTCTATCTGTGTCACTTTCTTAATACAAGAGCATTTACTCAACTTTGCTTGTTGGAGGGTTCAATCACAAATCTATCACTTGTAATATAGGGAAGTATGTTCCGATTATCTTGTCAATTTTGCTTAGAGGTCCTAATGTGATGTAACAAACTCAATATCACAAGCTCATTATTTTATTAGTTTTCTTGAAGGAAATGCCCTTAATCATTGGAAGGTTCTTGTGCCTTTTTTTCTTTTCAGGCTCTCAAAATCCCTATATTGTTTCTTCTTACAAAAATAGGTGGTGTTGTTTCCTTTAGTAGGTTGTTTTTGTAATCTATAAGATTACATAATATAAGTTACGAGTAGTGCAGTTACAAAACTATATTATACAAACATTCTTTGAGTAATATACACACATTCACACATAAAAGGAGGAAGAAGAGAAAAATAGTCATGGAAGTAGCAAAAAGTTGTCTTTTATTATATCATATTAATGACCACAAAATAAATCATGGATTCATATCTATATATAAAGTTGCACTAGTTGTAGACACTTGGCATAACTAACTTGGTCAGTGGACCCATCCCAACATTCAACCAACCCGACTATCTAGTCGACTTACCTTCATAGTCAACTGACTTATTACAATTGGTCAACTTATTGGACTAGGTCCTCCAACATATCCCCTACCCTCAAAGCCTTCTTCATCTGAAAGAAAGGAGAGTTTGTGTTGAAAATATTCAAGGAGGGTGTTGAATCTATATTTCATGACCCTTGACAAATTTTCACTTATTTAACAAGAACCCGAATTCACATCATGTAATCAATCATCCACAATGTATGAACATAGAGATTAAAGTTCAAATTAAAGTTTGAAGAATAAATACTTGAAATCAATATTTGATTTATTACAGTCTCTTATGAGAGCACCAATACTCTATAACCACCAACTTACAAAAATTGTAGGGTCCGACCTATCAAGAAGATGAGAAAACCAATCCTCAAAAATCACCAACTTATAATAATTCCGGGCTCTAACTTGAACTCAACCTTTAATGCACCAAAATTTGGACTTCAAATGAAGATTTAACATGGCCTTCAAGACACAACGACTTCGCATTCAAAACAAGCCTAAACTAGATCTTCAAATGTTAAAACTCAACCCTAAAACTTCTCCTTCAAACAATGGAACCAAGCCTTGAAACTTGGCCTTCAAACAACAAAACTCATCTCCTGAAACTTGGCCTTAAAATAACATAACTACAACTTGGCCCTAAAGCAAGCCTAAACATTGGTATTGTCATGACCATAACTCGGTCTCCAAATACACCTGTACTCGACCCTTAAAAACGGACCTCAAACAAACTAGAAACCCTTCCCAAGAACAATGCCAAAAACCCTTCAAACGATTTTCCAAAACCATTCCACAAAAAGTTGCTTCATCTAGGCTTCACTTTACTTCTTCTTGGTTCAAGCTATATGAACTTTTGTTAAATTTAGATAAAAATTGTATGTTTTATGCTTAGCACAATTTACTTCAATGTTCCTTTAGCAACCCAATTCCAAATATTTCCATTAGGCTAAATCAATTTAACTTAATCACATTGATAGTAAATGCATATAGAACATAAAAACATATGTAGAAAATAAGCCAAGGCAAGAGGACACCAGATTTGGCGAATGCTAGGGAAAAACCCCAGTGTGGGGAAAACGCTTTGATCGAATCTTCTTATTATTATTCAATAGTTCATACATAGAGAGAGATTACAAATATCAAATTTACTTTCCCTAAACAATGTTGACAAAAATCAACAGTCAACTGCAACCCTAACCAGAAAGTCAACGTTGGTCAAATCATCATCAAAATGTCCTCAAATCAGGTCTACCAACAATTGTCTAATTCAGCCTTCCAGGAGAGTCAAAATTAGCCGAAAGAAGTTTGGTCAAACTTAGTCAAAGGATAGAGAAAAGACACTATAATTTTTGCGGTCAAATCTAAAGTCAACGTACCCAAAACACCTCGAAATTTGTGACAATAAATGCGGCCTCAAAATATTTGAATTATTCCCTAAAAATTGAATTCAAACTTGGTCAAATCAGCTCTGGTCAATGTTGTTTTGTCCCAGAAAAATTTGGCATGTTCTATCCCAAAAAAATTTGACCTCCTACCACAAATGCGAAGAAGCGAGAGGTTGTCTCCAAGCTGTACAGACCAATCAAGAGAGGAGAGAGAGATGTGTGATGTGATGAGTGATATCCAAATGAGGGGAGAGGTCACTCCTATTTATACAATTCCTTGAGGGTGTTGACAGACATCTATTGGGCTTCTTGAACCTACATTTGACTCAGGCCGACCTTGATAATTTGTGCATGAGAGAGAATAAACTCAAAATTCCACTTATGCTTGTCAGAATGAGATGATCTTTATATCAAAATTGGACCTCTCAAAAAGAGGAATCCAATGCAATAATTATATCCATAATATGAGTTTTCCTAATGTGGAATTTGGCCCTAGTTTCCAATTTTAACACTCCCTCTCAACTAGGGAGAATTCCACTTGCCAATCCATCTACCATCCTATCATCACTGCTCTGATCTACTCTGCTCTGTTGAAACGTGAATTTATATGAAGAAGAAGTGATTAAGAGTGAGTCATAGGATCATACCACTCTCTACTAACAAAATTCAGTCCTTGATCCGAAATCAAGTTATTGAACACCATGCATCCTAGTCATAGGGAGTACAAAAGTACACGATGCGTCCATTAGTAGTGTTATGGTCCCTATCCATATTTTCCCAACTCATTGGCCAGGTGAGAGGTACTTCCAGTGAGTCCCAAACTCCATGGATAGGATTTGTGTTGGTGCATTGACGAGAGAAGGTGAACCACTCATCCTATTAATATGACAATCATATGGGAAAGTGAACCACTCACCCTACATACATGTTTCCGTAATTGTAGGGGAAGGTGAACCACTCACCCTACATACATGTTTTTGTAATCGTAGGGGAAGGTGAACCACTCACCCTACACACATGTCAACCATCATGGGGTATCACAGGGGAAGGTGAACCACTCACCCTATATCTAGTGCACCACTAGGGGAAGGTGAACCACTCACCCTATGGTCGCTCATAGCTCCAAGAAGTACCCCAAGCCCCCTGGATCTCCCAGATCTCAGTGTCCAAAACATAAGAGAACCTCATAGGAGGGTCCTTCCATCACTCCAAGTCTCTCTCAGAAGGTTAAGAATTTGAACTTCCCCAAAGGCTTCGTGAGAATGTTTGCAACTTGCTCATTTGTTATAATGTCTTGGAGCCTTATTTCTCCTTGTTGTACCATATCCTTGATAAAGTGGTAATTGATATCATGTGCTTGGAGTAGTCATGGAACACATGATTCTCTGATAGACGAATCCCACTATGGTGGTCACAGAAGATCACTATGGTATCCAAAACATGCTTAAATAGCTCACTAAAGAGCTTCCTCAACCAAACGGATTCACAACAGGCTGTACTCACAAAAATTGATTCGTCCTCGAAAGGTACTTAAAGCAACCGATTTATGCTTCCTGCTCATCCAAGATATCGAAGCAGACCCCAAAGAGAAGCAACACCTAGACATACTCTTACGATTCACCACACTACCAGCTCAATTTGCATATGAAAATCCATGTAGTCTCAAGTTCCCGGCACTGTATCTCAGTCCATAGTGGATTGTGCCTCGAGATATCTCAAGAGATTGTTAGCAACAACCCAATGAATTTGATGAGGCTCGACCATAAATTGACTCAATGTGTTCACAAAGAAGCATATGTCAAGATGGGAGTTGACCAAGAACATCAGGACCCCATAAGTTGATGATACTTGGAAGGGTTTTTTAAATTGATCCCAACAACACTTCCACATATCTTTTTGAAGTTGAGCTCCATCTGAGTAGATACGGACTTGCAATCCACCATCCCACATCTCTCAAGTAGCTTCACAATGTATTTTCCTTGAGAAAGGAAAATCTCACCTGCCTTTTGCCAGACCTCCAGTTCTAGGAAGTAGTGCATCAGTCCTAAGTCCTTCATCTCAAATTCGGAAGTCAAATACCTCTTGCATTGATGAATGAGAGGGTCATCACCTATCAGAAAGAAATCATCCACATAAAGGACCAGAATGAGAGGCACGTCCTTTTCAACCTTGACGTATAGGTTCATGTCAGCGTCACTTGTAAATCCCAACTTCATAAGATAGCTATAAATTCTCTCATACCAAGCCTTGGGGCCTTACTTCAACCCATAGAGGTATTTATTCAACCTGCATACATGTTTCTTATGATCTTGAACTTTGAACCCCTCAGTGTTTTCTACATAGACTTCCTCCTTGAGCGAACCATGCAAGAAGGCAATTTTAACATCCATTTGGTGAAGGCTCCATCCTTGCGAGGTGGCAAGGGCTATGACTGAATGGATGGTGGTATATTGAGAAACTGGTGCAAATATTTCATAGTAATCTACTCCTTCCTTTTGAGAGAAACTTCAAGCAACGAATCTGACCTTGAACTCTTCAGCACTCCCATCAGCTCCTTATTTGATCTTGTAGAGCCATTTTGAAGTGACCATTGACTTGTCCTTGGGTCTAGGAACTACATCCAAACATCATTATTCATGATCGACTCATACTCCTCATTCATCGCATCCTTCCAAACTTGGTGTTTCACGGCTTCTTAGAATGTGAAAGGCTCAGATTGTATAATGGTACTCATAGCAACTAAGTACCCTTGGTACCTGTTCTGCTTCTTGCTTTCACAAAATGTCCCCCTCATTGAAATATGTCTCTTGGCATATTCAAGAGTATCTTTGAGCCACAAAGGTATTTATCTTGATGTTCAGGGCTCACCAGGAGGTCGATCAATGGGATCCATTGGACCTTCCACATCAGGCATCAGGTCATCAGACAGAGGCTCATCCTTCTTTCATGCATCATCATGATCATTGTCCTTCCTAGGGATAGGAAGATCTCGAACTTTCCTAAGGGAAAAATCTTCATCAAAAGTGACATCATGAATTATTTCCACTTCCCTTTGACCAGGCACATAGATTCTATATGCCTTCAAATTTTCACTTTGGCCCACAAACGTTCCTTTCTTCCAAAATGCATCAAGTTTGTTTCTTTTCTCTTTCGACACATGAAAATATATAGGATAGCCAAAAATTCTAAAATGAGAAACATCAGGTTTCTTATGAGTGAATACTTCTTCGGGTGCCTTGAAGTTCAATGCTTGATGTGGGAATCTATTTTGAACATACACAATGATGTTGGAAACTTCTCCCCATAAGAACTTCAGTAAACCTTGGTCATGAAACATGGCACAGGTGGCTTTTATGATAGTTCGACTATTTCTTTTGGAAACCTCATTTTTTTCAAGAGTATATGCATTATTGTTCTCCCTCTTAATGCCAACTTCTCTACAATAGTCATTGAATTCATTTGACTCATATTCGGCCCTCAATATTTTGATCTTCTTCCATGTTTGACTCTTGACTAAGGCTTTGAAAAGTAGAACCATTTAAACACTTCATCCTTCTTCTTTAAGAAATGGATTCATGTTTTGCGAGAAAATTCATCCAAAAAATTTGCATAGTACAAATATCCACCCAAAGATGCCACAAGAAACATACTTAATAGATCATAATGGACCAATTTAAGAATACCATTAATTTTAGTTTCATTTGAGGAAAATGCCCCCCTTGTAAGTTTTCCAGCTTCACAACCCTAAAAAATACCTTCATAATCTAAGTTGAATTTGGGCATACCTATGACCAAGTTGATGACCAAGTAAAGCAACATTACTTGGTATTTGTTCAGAATCTGCAATGAAATAAGAAACAAGGATGCTCACTTTCAAAGAGAAAAAAAACTAATATTTTTTAATACTTTGTGGTTACACGATTTAATGGTGATTATGGGCTTTCCACCCAAGTTTGTGGCTTAGTTTGCCTTGCATGGTTTCTTTGTGAAACCTATTTGGTCTGGATTATTGATACATTTGATTAAATTGGAGGGGTAAATTTATTAGTTTTTTTTTGTTTTTTTTTTTTCTTTTAAATTAGAATGTCTTACTCATTTATCATGATTAAAAAAATAACTAAAAAAATAGAAATTGGAAAGGAATATTTTACTGCTTATTTGTTTTTATTATTTTGTGATAGTTTTTAGTTTAAGTTTTTATCATGATAGCATAAATGTGTGGTTTGGTTTTTAAATTTAAAAGAAGTTTGGTATTTTTGGTTTATTTCTTGAAAATGTTTAATTGTCACTTGAATTTGTGAATTCCTTCCTAATCCTTTAAAATGAGGTTTTATTTAGGTTTAGGTTTAATGGCTAAGAATTATGTGTTTTTGGAAGAGATTATAGGTCCAAATCTAAAGGGGGCTAGAGTATGCGCATCTCTCTAGACTTTAGTTGTGATAATAATTATTATTAATATTAATACCTTAGACTTTAGGATTGGTTGGCTTTAAATAGTTAATAGATTCACTTTTTTCTTTAGTTATGGTTGGCTTGGCATTAAATACTTTAAGAGATTCACTCTGTTTTGAGTTGATTGGTGGACAATGGTATATAAACTTTTTTTTTTTGCAATATTCAAGGTTTAGTATGTTTTACCATTTGTGTTCTATTGGCTTAAAGTTTGAAATTTTTTTAGATAGTTTAAATTTGAGTTATGAATGCTTAATGGGGCTATAAGAAAAATCATACGAGTAGTGGTTTAGATATTGAATACAAAAGAATCCTAGATTTCTTTTTTTCATTTTTTTCAAGAAATGGTCTAGTTTTATCAAATAGGAGAACACCTTAGGCTTTCATTCAATATGAATTTCAAACCTAGTTTTGTTTGGAATATCTTGGTAATATTTTCTCTATGGAAAAGCCTCAATCAATTTATTTTCTCTTCGGTTTTGGTATAATAATCATTACGTACTATATCTCGTTATCAAAATCTTCAATGGTTCGAAGGTCCTTGCCTTTTTCCTTAGCAGCAATGTATTTCCTTATTTATAGGGCATTCTTTCTATCTGTGCCCTTTTCTTAATACAAGAGCATTTACTCAACTTTGCTTGTTTGAGGGTTCAATCACAGATCTATATCACTAGTAATATAGGGAAGTATGTTCCGATTATCTTGTCAATTTTCCTTGGAGGTCCTAATGTGATGTAACAAACTCAATATTACAAGCTCATTATTTTATTAGTTTGCTTGAAGGAAATGCCCTTAATCATTGGAAGGTTCTTGTGCCTTTTTTTCTTTTCAGACTCTAAAAGTCCCTATATTGTTTCTTCTTACAAAAATAGGTGGTGGTGTTTCCTTTAGTAGGTTTTTTTTTTGTAATCCATAAGATTACTTAATATAAGTTACCAGTAGTGTAGTTACAAAACTATATTATACAACAAACATTCTTTGAGTAATATACAAACATTCATACATAAAAGGAGGAAGAAGAGAAAAATAGTCATGGAAGTAGCAAAAAGTTGTCTTTTATTATATCATATTAATAACCACAAAATAAATCATGGATTTATATCTATATATAAAGTTGTACTAGTTGTAGACAATTGGCATAAATAACTTGGTCAGTGGACCCATCCCAACATTCAACCAACCTAACTATCTAGTCGACTTGCCTTCATAGTCAACTGACTTATTACAATTGGTCAACTTATTGGACTAGGTCCTCCAACATCTCCCCTACCCTCCAAGCTTTCTTCATCTCAAAGAAAGGAGATTTTGTGTTGGAAATACTCAGGGAGGGTGTTGAATCTATATTTCATGACCTTTGATAAACTCTCACTTATTTCATCAAGAAAGGAAATTCACATCATGTAATCAATCATCCAAAATGTATGAACATAGAGATTAAAGTTCAAATCAATATTTGAAGAAGAAATACTTGAAAACAATCTTTGATTTATTATAGTCTCTTATGAGGACACCAATACTCTATAACCACCAACTTACAAAAATTGCAGGCTCTGACCTATCAAGAAGATGAGAAAACTAATCCTCAAAAATCACCAACTTATAATAATTGCAGGTTGTTGGGTAGCGGATCCCCCCACATCAGGTTTTTGGGTCTTGCAGCCCAGATTTTGGTCATTTCTAATGTAAAGACCCCGTGAAATGCGGGCACGAAGCGCAAGAGTCTAGGGTTGTTCACCCTAAGAAAATATAAATTAATGTATGGTATGTCGGCCTACCCATGGTTCGCGGACCATGGGATTGTATAAATAGAGCGAGGCTCTAAGTGTAAAGTTAGTCTTAAGTCATATGATGTTCTTGGATGATGAATTAGCTCTGAGTCTATAAGTCCGAGTCTTGGGTTGTAGTAGTAGGAAGAGGCTCTGCAACTGTGTGCGCAGAGGCGTGATAAAGTCTGCAGCTGTGTGCGCAGACCCCTGTAGTTGAGTGTGCAAGGCGGAGCTGGGATTGTACTTGGACAGAGAATTAATAAAGATAAGTTTGATTTCAAATATTGTGCTTCTGTTCGTAGATCGGAGTGTCTATGCTTCTGTTATATTTATGCATCTCTTTATAGTTTTATGATTGCGCGCACTTGTTATGAATTTTGAATGATTAATGAGAATTTTGGGTACACACAATGAAGTTAAGATCTATAATAATAGCAAAGTAAACATAAAGTTGCGCTCTTTACAGAGCTACACGGAAGCAGTCGCACAAGTTGCCAAGGACAGACAGCTGCGCGGAGCAGAGCAAGCGTGCGGGTTCGGTTCGTGAACTTCCTAGACTTCATCAAGACATCCCTACAATGCGGAAACTTGGTTCCAGAACACTCCCTACTACCTTGGGTGAGACCTCAGTCTGCACACTGTGGACTGTTTCCAAAAGGGCTAGTAGTTTCGGGATTTGTTTGGCTAAATCACTTCTGAAGCTTGGTTAGGCCCCATCAAGCCAACAAATGGTTGCGTTGTTGGGATCGGGATCTTCCTAAGGAATGTCTGATGTCATGCCATTGGAACCCAACAAAGAAGGAAATAAAGAAGTGGTTGGACAAGAAGCTTCACGAGTTCATGACACAGGAAAACAAAACTCCGCAGATATCCGAGAAAAGGTGGTTGGATCGCTACGTATATACAGAAATCCACAAGATCTTCTTCGCGTCCTTTCCTTCTGAACTTTATGAGTGGATTGTGAGGTTAGTCGACAACCAGGGAAGGTATAATCTCGACCAACCAATCATGTGGACTCCGGAATTAGTGCGTAGACTAAAGGCATCAGAAGATAAGGTCGCATGAGTTGTGGACCATTGGCTCGACCGAATAATCGGGGGATTTATCACTGGGTTCATGAAAGACACGGCCGTAAGCTACAACAGATCATAAAGACGTTTCTTTAAGGGGCTACAAGGTAAGTACATTAAATATTTGAATACCTAGATTAAGATGTTGTTATGTTAAAAATGGGTGATGCAAATACATTAATGTTTGAAACGACACGGAGTGGAAAGATCTACAGAGGTAGCGAGGAATTAGGGAATAGTCCCTTAATTTCTCCTTCGCCAGAGACTGAGGAAGAGCTCGCTCGAGTCTCTCTGAGAAGTGCAGTTAGTTTGATAAGGCAGCGCATTTCGCAGCTACCACCTCCACTTATGCCACCACCCGCTTCACCTCCTTCACCTCCATCTTCACCCACCCACCTCCACCAAACCCACAGTTCAACATGGCAAGCGCGATCAACCTACCCGTATTTAGAGGAGTAGGGAATGAGGATCTGGATCAGTTCTGGTTCGTGGTAAGAGTAGTGTGGGAAGTAAAAGGGGTCACGGACGACAAAGTTAAGAAGGATACATTGGTGAGCGCGTTGACATGGTATATCAAGCACTCTAATGATCACCCAAATGTAGGAATAATGGAGATCCAGAATGCACTGAACCGAGAGTTAGCCGACCAAAATCAGAGACATAGTCAATCATTGGGTTCAAAGAGATCGCGATGCTTCCAGGTGAGACACCCTGGGATCTGGATCGGCGGCTGAAGAGTATGATCCACAAGGCTAATATGACGCTAACAGATGCGCAACACCGCGCATGGTTTGTGGTGTCTTTGACACCACACCTGAGGATGATGTTGTCACAGCAGAACCTTTCAACCCAGGCAGAAGCATTGGAAATGGCGATGAGTTTGCATGAGACATCGATACATGATCTGGGACTGGGATTTCAACAAATCCACGTGCAACTACATAATCTCTACCAGCAATGCGGAGCTCGAAGCAGGATAGGGCACCGTGGCTAGAGGCATGCAAGGAAGTGTGATGCTTAAAATGCAAAGGTCAAGGCCATGACAAGGATCATTTTCCAGTATTTGTGAATTACTTGGAAGGAGGGAGGCCAATGTCGTTGAGACCAGAGGCACAGGAAGGGTCGAGTGCGACACCCGCATTATGGTGCTCAAACTGTTAGATAGGAGGAAAGGACATGATGGATAACTGTCATTTGTTGTAGAAGTATACACAGACTCCCCAACAATTGTTATTTAATTTATGTAGGTTAGTAGACCATGACGACCGTACTTGTCACAGCTACGAGTTAATAATGGATCAGACCCCAACCTATAGAATGCAGACAGAAACGCGAGGCCTCGACCCTGCCGCGAGGATGGCGCACACTAGAATTCAGGGGCGAGGTCAAGGACACGGAGGAATGTGGCCAGGAAGGGGTCGTGGACAATTAATTTGCTAGAATTGTGGAGGACCAGGGCACTACGCCCACGATTGTACCAACCCGACGAGAGTATCTTTTTCATACTATGCCCAGTTTGATCGTGAAATAGTAGATTATCCTACGTTGATCGCATAGATGCGCGAGAAAGGGGTGCTCCAGCCTACTCTGACTCAGAATATCTAGATGATGAGGTCTGAATCACGCGAAGAAGACCCAAATGTGAATATGGTGCTCAGAAGTGGTGCGGCCACAGGGGAGGATAAGGGGAAGCAACCTGAGGAAGATACATGGATTCACAAGGCTCCTACAAAGGAACCTGAGTTTGACCTATAATGTGTAAAGGAGACGTTCATGGAAGCTAAGAAGAGCTTCGAGGAAGCCTCTACTTTAGGTAGTAATAATCAACCAGAGCCAGGCGTGGATCCTTCTATGCTTACTACCTTTTTATAAACCTGCATGAAACTGCTGCGAGAAAAATAAGGCAGTTAAGGGACTATAGGAATCGATCACCAGGTATGTGAGATCAGGGGAGTTGTGCGTAGTCCAAAAACTGGGAAAGCATGCATTGTGCACCGGGAGGGAAATGAGACTGATGGCGCAGATTGGCGAATATGAAATGGATCAGGTAATCCTAGACTTGGGTTTGGACGCGAATGTATTATCAAAACAGACATGGGAACACATGGGCAGGCCCATGCTACAGTGGTCCCCTAGTCAATTACGAATGGTGAACCTGTTATGCCCCTATACCAATAGGTGTCATATATCATGATTCACTTATTTTAGCTTTGTAATATGTTCATACCTTTACTTGTTGCAAAGGTTTTCCATATTTGTAAAAAATCAAAAAATTTAAAAAATGTAAAACCCTAAAAGAAAAATCAAAGGGTGAAAAGAATAAAAAGAGGTCAAAAAATGAAAGAAAATGAACCCTAGCAAAAAGAGAAGACCAAGAAAGTGTGCCAGTCTAAATGCCACTACTTTTTACTTTTGTATAATAAAATTGTGTGCAGCTTGTCACTTATGCCACAATACATGAATAGTCAAACAATTTAAGTTTGGCTAGTTCATATTTTCAATTTCATGTTATGGAAATAGAGAATAAGATATGACCAAGCAGGTAAAGAGTATTACTCACAAGTAAAAGAGTATCAGTGAAAATATGAAAACAATCAGCCAGCACAGAATTATGAGCAAGATAGCAAGATGCACAATCATATGGCCTGCCTCCAGCTCCTTCAACAAAAACCTTGGAATCCAAAAGATCTGACGGTTGTCATGCATATCGCACGGCCCTTCGCAGTCGACCATTAGCGCGTGATTGTGAGAGGTTTTCTGAACAATGTCATCGCTATGTGTCACTCATCATGTGGAATCACACAGTCGCACCCAAATACCAACTCCCCTCCACTAGCGGTGCGATGAAAGCCACTTATCGCCTCTTGCAACCGAAAAACGTCAAATCATTTTCCCGCTGACGCCATCTGTCCAAATCTAAAAACTGCCAAAAGTTGACTTTGCATAAAAAACAAAGATAATCAATTTTTCGTCCTTATTTCCGAAAAATGCATGCATGCAGCGACCTAAACGTTGAAGCCAACCAGCTCGTACACCCAACTGTCAACCACCCTCAAACTTGCAATTCGACGTCGTTACAAGTCCGCCATTCACACCTAGTGAACCTACATTCCATTGCCCATCCCTAAAAACAGGTATTTACTAGTTTCCATACAAAAACCCTGTAAATACTTGCTTTGCTCTGTAATTAATTGGAAAAGCCCAAATTTCATCATAATTCTGTTGCTGCATTTAGAATTCAAGTTCCCGAGACCCTCTATTTTCACCAATTTCACATAAAAACACAGTTTCCTATCTGAATCCACAAGAACCATAATGGAAACCCCCATGGCCCTCAATGTAGCACCTATCAGTACCCATCACCGTGATTTGGATTATTTGCCCCTAACAGATAAAGATTTTCAAATAAAAGACCTGGATACTGATAAAAACCACTTGAAAGTATTTTGCTAATTCTGGGACAATTAATTAAATGGCTATGATACAATAGGACTTTGGGAATCAAACCTCCCAATGTACTTTCTCCCCTCTGTGCACATTTTCGCTAACATTATCCATCAGCGTCATGCCAATTATGATCCCAACCTCAGAGCAGTAATGTACCCTAATCAAACTATTCTCTTTACAATTACTGTAGACTCAATCATTGAGATGCTTCAGTTTTAGCCCAGTTAAGACCTCACACCCATTTCCCTTGGAGATTTGTTAGAAAAATCATTTAAATTGTCCCAGTCTGAACTCAGTCGCCTTTACTAGACTTTTGTGGATAAGCAACATCAACCCAAAAATCCCCCTCCCTATTTGTCAGTTTTCTTCACATAGATAGTCAAAACTATAATTTATATGATAGTTGCAGTCATGGGTTTCAATAGTAGTGAGTATGTGGATGAATTGACCCTAGTTTTAATGTCTATTTTTACCCTTGGTTAGCCTCCTGCTGTAAAGTACAACTATGCTGCATTCATTGCTGAGAAAATCCATGACTAGTTCATGAGGCTGGAAAATGAAAAAGTATTTAAGTATTCCACATTCATATATCACCTTATCCTTTACTATCAGTCTGACAAGTTCCCATTCTATGTAAATAAACTTGATACAAAGGGTAATCCCAGATCAGCCATTTTTTGGACTTCTATCTTCCTCCATTCATTTGCATGTCCTTATTCATACAATGAATTCATTGACCAGTTTGTCCACCCAGTGACCACCATGCTGACAGGAAATCTTCCTCCTAGGATTAGTGATGAAATCAAAAGAATCCTTCAACTATCTAAGTAGTACAAAATAGGTGACTGGTACTTGTACCAGAATCACATAGAGATCAGAGTATATGGTTGTGAAATTCCTCCATTCAAACTACCAAAATATGTTCCTATGAGGTTGTTTGCATTGGAATATTATAGGCAAATGATAAACTTTGATCAAATTCACTTTACCAGGACCAAGAAGAAAGCATAGTTGAGAATTAAAGATCACTTAGGCCCATTTGTCTGCAATAATGGAGAAGCAGGCAAAGAAGCAGAAGAAATCCTAGAACACTTGAAATTAAATAGAATTTTTAGTTGGAGATATGACCCACATAGTTTCATTTGTGACAGGAGAAGGAAACATAGGTTGTCACCATATTTTCATCACAAAATCCCTGAAATATATCAATATGAAAATATGGATGAATGGAGGGAAGGAACTCCAGTTGAGAGGGATAGTGATCAGGTCAACATAGAGAAGGTAATGAGAGACATAGAAAAGAGACTTGACCTGGACTCTTGTGAACAGGTACCAATGGGAATTGCTCAGAAGCCAACACCAGGAACTAGTGCCTCTACAGTAGAGACCTCTCAAAGGTACTCCCAGGAAACTAGTGCACCCCTTACAGAACCACCACAGAGAAAAGAACATGGGAACAATACTCCAGCATCAGGACAATCAGAGATGTCAAAGCAACCTAAAATCTCTGGTGAATAGGCTCGACCACAATCCCATCCAGCTTAGCCCCAGTTTTGTAGACTCCTCTGAATGAGAAAAAAAGCTTAAAAAGAGATAGGGAAGTAGCTACCCCTGCCAGTGGTCCTTCAGACCAGCCTGGTGCTAGGAGGCACAGACTAAATCCACATTTAGAAGAAGAATTTTTTGAAGAAACAACAGGGAGTTCGAGAAAAGGTGGAGACAGTCTGCATACTTTCCCAGTATGTGGGACACCTTCTAGTTCACAAAGACAGGAGCTTGAAAGATAGCAAAGTACTGAAGTTTCATCTTTCAGGTCTTCATCTGACAAGACCTTAGACATCAAAGAAAAATTCAAAGAAATAAAGGCCAAAAATGAATAGCTAAAGGCCCAAGCTTACAATCAATACTTGAAGATGGCTCCTACCAATCAAACCAAGTTGATGTCAGCTTATCACATCAAAGAAGGAAAAATGAAGATGATTTTTCTAAAGCCTACAGTACAGTAGCCCAAATCAATTGTAGACTACCTCAAAACTGATTTTGAAGTCTTGGCCAAAGATATTCACCCCATAGATCAAATAGAAATGCATAAGAAAACAAGAGAAATGGTTTATTCCACATTGACAAGCAAGGTCATGATAGCACACAGATTGGAGAGTTCACTAAACAATACCACTGCTCAATTGCAGTTAGAAAGAGCCTCCTCACAGGCAAAGACAATAGAATCAAATCATTAGAGGATTTGATTATTGGATTGGGCCATAACCCAAAGGATGTCAAAGTTGCAAAGGCCTTAATAAAGAAGAAAAATGAAGATATAGTTGCCCTGAGAAAACAGTTGAAATTGCCACCCCTTATGCATCCACAGACTGCTAAAGTAATTGAAAAGAAGACTGAAGAAGAGCTTATGGACTTGGTCCTCAAGCCAAATGAACAATTAAAGGAGACAGAGCAGGAATTAGAAAAAACACTAGAAAGCAGGCATAGTGAGTCGACCTCTTAGCCTCAAAATGTAGTACCAGTGGTTTCTACAACATTTCCTTCCACGTTGACAACTACTCTAGCACCAAATGCCCCTTTGGCAACAACTGAAACTATTGGAGTTACAAGTTCAGGTACAGGTACAACATAGGTAGGAACTTCAAGCCAGAGCACTGAAAAATTAATCAAGTCCATGGAGGAAATGAAACTCCAAGTTTCTAAATTGCAAAAGGTAAAAGAGAAATTCATTACTTTAGAGAAGTATGATGTGCAAAAATCAATTTTGCTGAAGAAGTGACAAAAAAAAAAGGCTTGGATCAACAGGTAAAAACACTAGAAAAGGATCTCACATTTGAAAAGCCTTTAATAGATATCAAGAAAATATTATGGACCAGCTTCACTCAATCAATCAATGATGTTTGGTCATCAATTCAAATCATTTTTGAACAAATTGACTTAGTCAAAGTTTCTCTTCAAGAGATTGAAAAAACCAAGGAAGAGCTAAGAGGGAAGCTTGAAGAAGCTATAAGGTTAATAAACTTTCTAAACAGTAGAAACATGCATCAATTGGAACAGATGAATATTGAAGACAAGACGGGAACCATCCTAGAAATCAAGAAAGTCTTAACTAAAAGGACTCTGATGTAGAACTGGAAAAAAAATGTCAGAATATACAGGAAGACATAGATGAATTTATGGAAAAATTTGGCATCTTACAGAGTAAAGGACTTCCAAGTCCTTTAGTCATCAATGATAAGTTGATGAGGCAGGATGATTATATCGACAAATTGGGTCAGTATGCAAACAACCAAGCTAGTTCATCTACACCCAAAGCATTACATATAGGGAGAGTTCTCTATGATAGTTTGAAGAACCTTTTTTATGTTGAGCATGAATTGAAACATTTGTTTCTAGTACAACCAAATTTTGTAAAATACACAGAAGCTGATGAAATCTTCAGGAAGATAACAAGGACCATGATACCATAATCAATTTTGGTAAAAGAATGTGAATGATGATAAAGAAGGTAAAGAGTATCAGTCATAGGTAAAAGAGTATCAGTGAAAATATGAAAACAATCAACCAACACATAATTACGAGCATGGTAACAAGATGCACAATCATAGGGCCTGCCTCTAGTTCCTTCAACAGAAACAGGGACAACAAGCCAACAACTCACTTTCAGTTTCTATCTTCGAGAGCATCTGTCTCTATATACATGTAAAATATAGTTAGTTTTACTAGAATATATTTCTCTCAGTTAGGAGATATTTTATTGTAAACTTTGTATAAGTACGTCCTCATTCGAAGTACTGTGGATCGATTCTGAGACATTTCTGTAGACTCTTTATTTTTTAATAGAAGTGTTGTTGAACAACTATTGTATGGCTAGCTGGATAAAGTAATAAAGCAAAGGACTTATATAGGATTCATAAGTCAAACGAGAGACAAATAAGTATTCTATATCTTATGTTTTTATTGTTTTCATGTTTAAATGTTTCATGTGTTCCATATTTGAATGATAAACGAAAAAGTATATTTCAGAAAAAGCTTTACTGCATTTTGTCTTAAATCGTTTACATTCTTAATGTTTTCTTCTAAGATATCATAGGTAGGGAATTCTTAATTGCTTCCTGCTTCTTAGTTTATCATTGTGGCCATTTAATAAGAAATTATTTATTTCTTTTTGTTAAGGATCACCCAATTTCCCTCATCTTCAACTTTGTTGAAGGATTCTTAATTGCCCTTCCTCCCTTTCAAGACCAGTTCACCCTTTTAAGCTATCATTTGTCTCTTGTTTAACTATCTTGCCCTATGAAGCCCTCATTTGTGAAATCAACCTGATCCAGTTAAGCCATCCTCAGTTGACTCCATAGCCCAATGGCGTGAAATACCTTGTTTTATCCATCTGCTCCTGCATTCCACCACCAAGCAAAATCAAAACCCCCCAAGATTTCATAACTAGCCTAATATCCTATAAACAAAGCTAAATCAAAAAGAGAGAGCCCTCTCTGAGTACAAAGTGGCTAGATTCTGTACTTAAAAGTTTGTTTGTGGTTACCTCAGACCCCTTTCCTTCTTCTGACAACTTCAAGGAAAATCTGAGTGCTACATAGTGGCGACCATACTAGGGAGATCAAATCCTCAGTCAAAACAAATCTTTAAGTAAGTTTAACCCCTAAATGTAAAGCATCTTAAAGAAATCATAGAAGTTGTTTTGATATCAGATAAGAAAATCAAAAACAAAACCCAAAAATCTGGCTTCAGAAAGGACCCGTTACACTAGAGCTAATCGCGATCCCAATCTGCCACAAGTATTTGAGAACCCCAATCTGATCCCTAGAATTCTTAGGACACAAAAAAGTTATGTTAATCCTCAACCCACCTTCAGATCCTCATCCTGTCCTATTAGGTGGATTTACCTCGAAGACCAATCCTTTGATGAATACTTTGAAACCTCTTTATTTAGGCCTTCATCTGATTTTGAATTAGTTGACCTAGTCCAAGACCCAAAGTTCATCTGAGAATTAGAGCTCCAAGTAGCCAATTTGTCAATTGATAGATATTGCACAACTCCCCATA
Organism: Pinus taeda; assembly: GCA_000404065.3. Classification (NCBI taxonomy): domain Eukaryota; kingdom Viridiplantae; phylum Streptophyta; class Pinopsida; order Pinales; family Pinaceae; genus Pinus; species Pinus taeda. The sequence goes on from APFE030846819.1 coordinate 45,561, forward strand.
ATCTGATCTTACTATTGAAGGAACACCTAATCCCTCTATAATCACCACTGTTTATGCAAGCTCATCATCATTTCCTCATACATATCAACCTCAAACCACTCCACATCAAACCATCACCTCTAGCTCTCCCTCCACAACTCAAACATCCACTGTTATTCCAACCCCAACTTTTGTTTCACCATTACCTACAGCAATGAAAATAGATATGCCCCCTTGGTACTACCAGCAAACTTAGGTGTCATGCCCCAAGATTACCAAAGTAAGATCACTACTTTTGATGGAACTAGTACCTATACATCCCAACAACACACCAAGAAGATGACTAATTATTTTGAAATTTATGAAATAGATATTGATGATGTGCAAATGAGAATATTTGTTCGGAGTTTATCTGGGGAAGTTAGATCCTGGTTTAGAAGTTTAGCAACAAATAGTATAGACAGCCTAGCAACTCTCTATTGACTATTCCTAAACAGATGGGAGAAAAAGAAAGACCCTCTTTAGATTCTGTCTAAATACGAAAACCTAAAGAGAGGAACACAAGAAACTGTGCAGGATTATTGCACTAGATTCAACAATGTCTATAATGCCATTCCTCAAAATCTTAGACCCCCACAAGGTTTAGCCTTAAACAAATTCTCAGATGGATTTGATTCTGATATGGCTTTCCAGTTGAGAGAATGAGCTCCCCCTACTTTGGAAGATATGAAAATTATAGTAGTCAGTGTTGAAGCCAACCTGATATCTAAAAGAGCCAAGGCTAAGAGTGAAAGGAGGATACCATTAAAGGAAGAAATCTCACCATTTGAACAAAAGCTACATGCCATAATTAAAGGGATGGAGAGACTAGGTGGCAAAGTAGAGACAATTGAAAGGAAAGCTCCTTGGGATAATCAGTAAACCAACACAGGAAGAAATCCTAATTTAAGGAAAAATCAAAACCCAACCACTGGGAAGAGTGGTCCTGACCAAAACATTAGACCCCCTTTCCAGGAGAATTATGCAGAAGCTTCCAACTCTGAAGAACCAGAAGAAGATACTCAAATTAATCTGATGGGACTTAATAATGAAAGAGAAGTTTTCTTGACCCAAGAGGATCAAGAGGCTCATATACTTAAACAATTTCAAACATAATCAGGTGAATCATTCGACTTTAGGGAAGGATATGACAACCATCTTTGAAGTGCACAAGCAATACAACCTAAGAAGTAGAAGAATTGATGTCCCTGAAGCAAACAAGCAAAAGGTTCCAAATCAGCCCAAAAAAGGTAAAACAGTCACCACACCTGTACATATTCTTTCTAGATCAAACACTAATCCTTCTAACCCCATAATTGAAGAAGTCTTTGATAATCAACCAAACAATAAACAGCCCTCCACTTCCCTTCCTTCCAAGGGAACTGTGGAAGAACCTCCAAAAGTTGATCTAGGAGAATCAACAAATCATGATTCCACTCTTGAAAATGAAAAAAACAAAGAAAATATTGTTGCTCGAAATGCAAAAGCCCAAATAGAAAAACCATTTAATCTAGAAGCTGAAGTAGGTAAGCTCAAAATTGTTGTCCCATTATCTGAATTAGCTAAACATAATGCCTACCGAACTCAAATTAATAGATCACTGAAAATTACTGGAACTGAAGATTTAGTTAATCTTTTTGATGACCAGCCTGAATTAATCTTTAGCCTAGAAGTGAATGGAAAACCATTGGAACGAAGAATTCCTCCCTTCTATGTGAGCTTAAACATACATGATAAGATTCTTCACAATGCCATGTTTGACTCTGGGGCATCTCATAATCTCATGCCCAAATCTGTAATGGAAAAGCTAGACCTAGACATCATTAGAGCATACAAAGATTTGTTTTCTTTTGATTCTAGTCAAGTGAGATGTTTAGGATTGATAAAAGACTTGTGTTTCTCATTGGTTCAATACCCTAAAAAAACAATTTTAGTGGATATAGTGGTAGCAGATATACCACCCAAATATGGCATGTTATTATCCAGATCCTGGGGTGCTAAACTTCAGGGGTCTCTTCAATTAGATATGTCAATGCTACTATAACGGTTTTTGGACAACCAAAGAAACTATACAGAGAAACATTGATGAAATACGTAGTCAGTGGTCAGGAAAGACCCCAAAATTTCCCCATCTACTCAGTACACTCTGATATGGACTCGTTCATTCTTTACAATGCAGAAACCAATCCTTCCAATACTTTAGAAGTTTTAGCAACAGAACCAAAAGAAATTAAAAAAGAAAAATCAAGTGTTCATATTCAAGAAATATCAAATAACAAAGAAAAATCAGATGAGAATAAAAACTAGATCTAACTGTTAAACAAGCAACTCTACCCCAGACACCAATTATGAGCATGAAATTCTTTGGCATTTAGAATTTGATGGCTCAGTCAATAAACTAGTGGCAGGAGCAGGAGTTTGGGTGTACAATTTAGAAAATGATCATGCTGAAGGCCATGCCTACAGATTAAATTTTAAGTGCACCAATAACATAACAGAATATGAGGCTCTCTTGTTGGGTCTTAAACTTGTCAAAAGATTAGGAGCAATCAGAGTGTCTGCCATAGGGGATTCAGAATTCATAATCAAACAGATTAAAGGAACTTACTCAACTAGGGATCCTAGACTAGGATATTATAGAGTAATAGTCATAGAAATTCTCAATACTTTTTTGGAAACTCAATTTTCAACTATTCCTAGAAAACACAACATGCAAGCCCACATCCTGGCCATGTTTACCAGCACCTACAAATTACCTTTTGAACCTAATCATCAGTATGCTGCTGAAATTAGGCATAGACCAGCTATCCCTGATAATCTGAAGAACTGGCAGGTTCTTGATAGTGATGAGCAGATCAATAACTTTTTAACTTTAGATGAAGAGTTTTCTAACAATAACATAGATGCTGATACAATTATTAATTCTAATCTAATAGATGAGTTAGAAACAAACATTTTCGAAGAAAGTTCAATAAATAGGCTTCATCCCACAAAATTCACACAAAAAGAAGTTCAAGATCTGAAACAAATGGACCTAGATGAGATAATTGAAGAAGAAACAGAGGTTATCAACCTCAAAGACAATCATTTTCCCAAAGGATTGACTCTTCTAGAAGATTTTTTTTATTCCAATGACATTCCTAAGAAACCTAAAATGGAACCATTAAAAGCAAATATTGAAGAATACAACTTAGGAACTGAAGACAATCCAAGAATGATAAAATTGTCAAAATATTTACCTCCTGACCAAAAGCTAAAGTATGTTGAACTTATGAGGGAATTCCACGATGTCTTTGCCTGGAGTTACGAGGATTTAAAGTCCTACGACACCTCTATTATTCAGCACACTATACCTCTGAAAGAAAACCAAAAACACTTTAAGAAAAAACTTAGAAGAATTAACCATGTGCTATTACCATTGATTGAGAAAGAAATTAAACGCATGTATGAAGCAGGGATTATTGCCCCTATTAGATTTTCAGAGTGAGTGTCTAACTTGGTACCTACTAGGAAGAAGACTAGGGAAATAAGGTTATGTGTTGATCTAAGAAATGTAAATAAGGTCTCTCTTAAAGATAACTATCATTTACCCAAAATGGATCATATTTTGCAAAGGGTAATGGGCTCTTCTAGAAATTTTCTTTTAAATGGGTTTTCAGGATATAACCAAATCTTGGTTCATCCTGATGACCAAGAGAAAACTGCTTTTACAACACCATGGGGAACTTTTATGTATATCAAAATGCCAGTTGGACTAAAAAACGTAGGAGAAACATTCCAAAGGGCAAAGGACATTGCCTTTTCCAAAGCAATTCATGATTTTCTTGTTATATATCTGGAAGATCTAACCGTTTTTCTAAGTCGGATCAATAACACTTGGACCATCTCAGGCAAGTCTTTTTAAAATGTAGAAAATATGGTATTTCTTTGAATCCAAAGAAGTCCTTGTTCGGTCTGGAGGAGGGTAAACTTTTAGGTCATATCATTTCTAAAGATGGCATTCGAATTGACCCTTCTAGGATCGAAGCTATTCTTTAGATACCTTATCCAAGAAGTATTAAAGAACTTCAAGCTTTCCTAGGGAAGATAATTTTTTTAAGAAGATTCATTTCTAACTTAGCAGAACTTATTAGATTACTAAATAACATGCTAAAAAAGGATTCAAGTATCAAATGGACAATAAAGGTCAAATAATCATTTGAAGAAATTAAAATGGCCTTAACTAGAACACTAATCCTCACTAGTTCACAATTTGATAAAGACTTCATCATTTTTTTTTTGCATCAGAACACACCATAGCTGCAGTTTTATTACAAAAGGATGATCAAGAATGTGAAAAACCTATACCCTTTTTTAGTAAAGAACTTAGAGATGCATCATTAAAATACAAAATAATGGAGAAACAAACATTTGCACTGGTAAAAGCCATTAAAGACTTCAGAGTCTACATATTATACTCTCATGTGATAGCTTATGTTTCTAATGCAGTTGTCAAAGACATCCTAACTTAGGATGGAATTGATGGCAAAAGAGGTAAAGGGATAACCACCATCTTAGAGTATGATATAGAGATAAAACCTACAAAACTAATAAAAGGTCGGGGATTGGCCAAACTCATGGCATAAACTAATTGTCAAGCCCTAGGCATGAACTAATTGTCAAGCCCTAGACATAAATGAACTGGATAAAAAGCAGGAGATGGCGACTCCACAAATCAGTCAGGCCTTTTTAGACTCCTCCAAGGTTATCCAAAACTAAGAATAGGTTTTTAAAAATGAAAGCTTCAAAGTTTTGTATCTTAGATAATACTCTTTTTTGGAAAAATCATGAAGGAATATTGTTAAATTGTTTATTAAAAGATGAATTTAACAAGGCTCTCCAAGAATTTCATGCAAGAGATTGTGGTGGACATCTCTATTGGAAGTCAACTACAGATAAGATCCTAAGGGCTAGATTCTATTGGCCAACCTTGTTTGCAGATGTGAAAATATTTGTAACTTCTTGCCATAAATGTCAAATCTTTGAAGGCAAAAGAAAATTATTACCTTTACCCCTAAAACCTATTTCCACTGAGAAACCTTTTCAACAATGGGGTCTTAACTTCATTGGAGAAATCCATCCACCCTCTTCAGGCCAACACAAATGGATACTCACTACCACTGACTATTTTACTAAATGGATAGAGGTCATTGCTTCCAGACAGGCCAATGACACTGTGATCATAGGTTTCCTAGAGACCAATATATTGTCCAGGCTTGGTTGCCCTACTAAAATCATTACTGATAATGCTGCAGCTTTCAAGTCAAAGAAAATGATTAGTTTCTATAACAAGTATCACATTACACTACGCCATTCCACAACCTACTACCCTCAAGGGAATGTATTGGATAAATCTTCCAACAAGAGTCTAATTAATATCATCAAAAGACTATTGGAAGAAAACAAGAAAACTTGGAACAAAAAACTGATCAATGCTTTGTGGGCAGACAGACTTACAACCAAAAAATCCATTGGAACCAGTCCTTATGAGTTAGTATATGGCATGGAGGTCGTCTTTCCCTCATCATTAAGAGTTCCTGTCATGAAAATACTCCAAGAAGCTCAAGTGGAACATAATGATATTCAAAGAAGGATAAACCAGACTATCAATTTGCAGCAGACCAGGGAGGAGGTGTACCAAACATCCCAAGTGTTGCAGGAGAAGCTTAAGAAGATATTTGAGAGAAGAACCAAAGCAGAAGATTTCTACCTTGGAGATAAAGTGTTAAGATTGGATTCCATAAGAGAGAACAAGGGGAAACATGGGAAATTTGACTTCCTATGGAAAAGAGCATACATCATCTATGGTTTCAAACGAAACAATGCATATTTTCTTAAAGAGTTAGATGGTACAGAAGCAAAAGAAGGACCAGTCAATGGTCAGATGTTAAAGCATTACTTTGTTCCTAATTACTAATGTTACCATGTCCTTCACAGTACATATTATATTCTTTGTAATGTCACAGTGTTGATTGGACAGTAAGGTTTTGAAGTTGAACCCCGAAGAGAAAGCCCTAAGCTTTAGAAGTATCACCATCATACATACAATAAAGCAGCAAACTAAAGAAGATTGCAGAGTGTTAGTGTCGGTCTTGAGCCCTCCATCGGTGATCAACAACTCTTTGCATATGCATATGTAGGTGTCTCATCAGCATCAGTTTTCCATCCCGTTAGGCATGCCATAACACTGATGGAGGAGCTGGTCTTTGTTCCCTTCTTGGCTTTGCTAGAATCAGGTCATATCATTTGAATAAACTTGTGTCACACTTGTTTTATTTTTGTCTTGAAATCCCAAGTCTAGGTCTAGGGTTTTGGTCAAAATCACT
>APFE030846820.1:15009-48704 GCA_000404065.3 Pinus taeda
CTCGCTCTTCCAATATCTGCTGGCTATAGGTAGTTCCCCCTTCCACCCCTCAAAACAGCCCCTACATAGCCCTCCAACATCCTAACAACTGCCAACAACCCCCACCCACATAGGGCCCTCCATCTCATCTAAAGTGATTTTTTACTTCTACGGATGTATATGTACTTTGCTTGAGATGCACTTCTTGTGATTTATTGAATATCAAAATATCATCTAAATAGAAAATTACAAACTCATCAAGAAAGGATCTTAAAACATCATTCATAACTCTCATGAATGTAGTTGGAGCGCTGGAAAGACCGAAAGGCATAACCAACCACTTAAATGATCCTTGTTTGGTTTAAAAAGTAGTCTTCCAAATATCCTCCTCGGTTATTCTAACTTGATGATATCCATTTCTCGAGTCTAATTTAGTGAAATATTTTTGCATTCTTCAACTGATCTAACAAATCATCTATTCTGGTTAGTGGGCATCGATTCTTTATAGTAATTTTATTCAAAGCTTAATAATCTACACACATGCACTAGTTTCCATCTTTCTTGGGTACCAAAACAATTGGTGAACCACATGGTGAAGTAGACAAACAAATTACACCTTTATCTAACAATTGATGGACTTGTTTCTTAATTTCTAAACTTTCCAGAATTAGCATTCGATACATACCGATGTTTGGGAGTGGACAACCTTGTTGTAGCTAAATTTCGTGATGAATTCCCCTTTTTAGTGGCAATCCCTTTGGTTCTTGAAATATCTCTCGACATAGATTGACCACATCAACCAATTCGGCTTTCAGCTTCATGTCACAGCCTACAAAGGATTCATGCTCCATGTCATTCTTCTGTTTGATCATAAGGAGCACAAGATTTTTGCTGGAATTGACCAGTTGCTTCATTTGCCTTGTGCTTGCCAAAGACAGATTAAGATTTCTGCGATGGGCTCTCACAATATACTCCACTCCATATTTGAACAAATGATATTTTTTATTAAATCTATGGAAAACGGCTTTCCTGTCATATAGATATGGACTTCCCAACACAATTTTAGAAATATCTAGTGGAACTACATCTAATTTGACTTCATAAACGAAATTAGCAGTAATTGCAAATCTCAAAACACATTTCCATGTGAGTTGAAGATTTGCATCCTTGGTTTTCCAACCGAATGGATAGAGTTTACGATGAGGCACGGTTTTCAGATTTAATTTCTTGACCAAGTCTGTACAAATTAAATTTGCCTGAGATCCATTATCAAACAATGTATCAATCTTGGTGTGTTTGGAAATAACTCGGATATGGAACAAATCAATTATGTTTTCCTCATTTGAAACGTTGTTGGAGTTATTTGCTGCACTAGTGCTTGCCACGACTTCCTCTTTTCTTAATTTGGCCATGGATTTTCCCTTAGTGATTGTGGCTGCAACCTTTGATTCATCACCTAAGTCAGAACCCAAGTGTTGTTGTACAACAACATTTGTATTTTGTTTACCTTTATTGTTAGATTTCTTCGGTCTTAATTCAGGGTGAATCTTCCATCAATGTGCATCATCATGACCCTCTTTGGAACAATTATTTCACATGAGTTTCTCCCCTTTATTTCTTAACAGAAGCATTTTTCTTCTACTTTCCTTTTGCACCACTCTGGAATGACTTCTTCTTAAATTCTTCTTGTACATGTTTCCCTCTTGCTTCGAGGTGTGTAGCTTGGACATGTACCTCATCAAGATTCATGGGATTAAACATAAGAATGGTGTGTCGAAGATAGCTATGCAAACCTCCTATGTATTTCAACAAAGTATCTTGTGACTTGTTAATGCCTCTAAAATTGTTGGATCAATATTGGCGAAAACCACCCGGTCCAGGCCTTAGTGCAACTCCTTTTCTGTTTGGTGTGGTGGCTCCAACTAGATATAATGAAAGGGACTAGTTTCCCAGTGATGTATGAGTTGATGGGTGATTGTTTTGTAATGTATAACTAAGGTGATAAGTGTTTTATTCTACAATTCAAAAATATACAAATATAACTAATCTAACCTGGGTATCTTGTTAACAACACGATTTTTGATTATTTCTATTATACAAATAATCATAAATATGGCTTATTCATAACATAGAAAGATGCATTCACATAATGATTACTTTTATTAAGAATTTAAACAAAGAAATTATAAAAGCATTATTTCATTCATCACAATATATATCATTGACATATATATCTAAATGATAACAACTCTAAAACCTTCAGAAATGATATGCTAAAGAATTGTTTGAAAAACGTACATATATCAATAATAGCAAGTTTTTAAGAAATGTTCATTCACATAGAGAAATAAGACAAAAACAGAGATAATAACATCGTATGCATTTGAATTCTCCTTATGTAAACAACATTTAGATTCCGCTTTCCTATTTGAGAAAACCTTCAGAAGATGAAAAAGTGTGAGTCTCGCAAAAGCTTCTTTCACAAAATGCAAAACTTTGGTCCACTTTTGATAAAAAATATTAGAAGTATAGAAGTGCAACTCCCAAGTCAATTTTTAATACAAATTGAGGACCCTTTATAAATACATGAAAGGGTCTTAAATACTAAAAATAAAAACTAACTATCAATAAAAATCGCTATGTGATGTTTTAACTGTAGACATGAAAATCATATATTCATTATAAAAATAACAGTGCAGTAGCAGTTGAACGAATTTGCTGAATCAACTTCTTTTCTTGTGATTGTAGCTGTCAGATTGCGAGCATTTGTTGGATTTCTAGAGGTTGACTCATCCTATAGTGTTGCTGGGCTGTGTGGGTGGCATCGGAGAGTTCGCGAATAATACAATTGACCGCGTCAGGAAGGCATTTCATGGCCATCTGCTAGCTATGTGGCTTGACTAGGAAAAACTAAAATGTTTCCCATGTCAAGTTTTGGATCTCTCCAATCTGTTTTTCTCTGTTTGCCAGCTCCTGTTTCCAATGATGTTCCAATGCCTTTGCTTTTGGGAGTTTACCTAGAGAGCAATCGATGATCAAATTAGACATATGTAAACTGTTATTAATTCGATCAAACCATTGGTTGAAGCTCTACATCTATAGGTTGCTCTTTTGGCTTTCATTAACTGAGACTCCCATTCCGAGAACATGATTTCCTTTTGTGATTCTTGTATTTTTGGCAAGTTGGTAGCCATTCCTTCTATGGAATCTTGCCAAGACAGAATTGCTTTATCTTTTCATCTGTTTTTTTCAATTCCAGTCTCGCATCCACTTCCTTCTCAATCAGTGATGCAGAGATATCACACAATGGGTTGGCCAATGATATGTTGTGGCAAAGAATGTTCAATTTTCGAGACCAGGCTTTGGTTATCTCCAAGGCTTCTGTTCTAAATTCACTTACCTGTGTATAAACCTTGTACCTTTTTGTCTGTTCTTGAATTTGTGCAATTTTATCTTCCTTTGCCTTCTTTTCTTGCTCACTTAACATCTGAAGCCTACTTAATTCTTGAGACAACTCCTATTGTTTATGGAGAGTCTTCTCATCAATCCTCAGTTTCTCCAATTTCAACTGCTCTCTTAGTCACTCATTTTGTTGTTTCTGCTCTGTTAGCTATTGTTCAAGCTGATTAAGCTTTTGTTGTCCTTCTGCCGATTTCACCTCAAGTTGAGTGATCCTCTGATCCTTTTCCATGACCAGCTGACTGAACTCTGAGGCTTTGTCCATTGTCACCACTGTGTAAGCTCCTGCATACTGAGATAACTTTGTTAAATCCTCACAGGGATCGAATTCTGCTGTCCATACCACATTCATCATTTCTGCCTGAGGAGCTAGAAGAGGACTTTGATCAATTTTCCTCTTTTTCCTCTATCTTTTAACTACAATCCTATGCTTTGGACTGTAGAATACATCTAGGATTGGTATTTCTTCTGTTCTTAGTACAATCTCCTCTGCAGGATTTTCGTGAATGATTTCTATATCCTATTGAATTCTAGGTAGGCTGCTTGTCCCTTCAATTGGAACACTAATAACTTCTAGCTTTTGCATCGTAGGCAATTTTGGTGTAGTGAGCTCTTGGGATTTACTCTAGTTTTTTATGATTAGATCAAACTATTCCCATTCCCTGATTAAAGTAGGATCAATATTGATATTCGTATCAAGGGTCTCACTAGTTCCTTCCTTTATTTGCTCCCTTTCTGGGATCTTTTCCTTCTCAGGAGTCTTTTCCATAATTTTTCCTTCACCGTGGCCTTCTAGTTGCACCATAGAGGTAGTATTTAACAAGTCCAGAGGCAGTGTTTCCAATCTCTTTGTCCTTAACTTCAAAAATTCCTCCAACCCTTCTGCTCCCAATTTGATTTTTGCTAGTTATTTCACTTGAGAAAATAACTCGGCTGAAACAAACAAATCATCATAATTATCCTTCTCATGCTCAAACTTGGAAATTTTGACATGAGAAGTGAAATTGTAGGCAACAGATTTTGGATCGTACTGTCTCTTTGGGATGGCTGCTAACTTTAACATTTTAATTTTCTCAGCTTCCTTCTCTGCATGTTTGAAGTCATGCAGTGTGAAAGTACCACATCGCAGGGGGAATGAAGACCACATCTTTTTTTTAGACTCCTTTAGGGTCGTTGACATCCCTTCTACTGATATCTAATATGCTTTTTCTCTGGAAAATAACTTATCAGGGATGTATAAGGGAAGGAAATGTGGTTCAATAGTGCTACCAAAAAGTCTGATGTTGGTGAACTTTTCTTCACCAAACCAGCTACCAATTGATGTCAGGTCGACACTAGCTTCATCAGACAACCTAGGAGTGGGTTTATTGAATATAGCATAATAAACAGGGAGGATGAAACAATGACAGATTCTATAAAGATGATTTTTATAATGGGATTTCCACAATTCCTTATGATAGATATGAATGGGGTTTGGGTCCTATGGAGTCCATTTCCAACCTAAAATGGGGTAATCATAATTGAAATAGATAATGTCCAAAATGTAGGCACTCATATAAAACAGGGGTATTATCCAAGTAGTCACAAACCTATTTTTCCTATAATCAAGTATTTGGTTGGCCATTTTATCAGACAAAATGGTCGCCCAATCCATGGTATGAGAGTTAACTGCAGCCTCCATTAAAGGTACCATCTCTATAGTAAACTTGGCCAAATCATGGACTCCAAAGAGTCTGCATATCATAGCACCAACATAATAGTAAGGAGATGCTAATGAGTCTACGAAGTACATACCCAATGATTCATGCTTGTGTTTGCTTGGAAAATTCCTCCACTATCTGATAGGGTTTGACTCCATGGCATTTTCCTTGGCGAAGGCTTCCAAAAATTCTTTATTGTACCACTTCTATGGTTCAGGGAAATGGTATATTTTCTTGATATCTTTTGCTCTGAACGACCCGAACATTCTTCCATCAGCCGTAAAGAAAGTTCTGCCTATAATGTTGATACTTTCAATAACCCATCTGACCAAGTCATTGTAGGGTAATACTTTGGCATGGGTTGCTATTATGTGAAGATAAGAGCTGGTCAAATCCTTAAGAGTATTCTCTGACTTGTTAGTGGAATCTTTTGTTTCCACTGCTTGTTCGATCTGTTCTGGATCCTCGGCTTCCAGTAAATTGTATATACTTTCCCATGAAACCTTTCCCAGATTGAGGTAGGTAGTATCAGCTATAAAGACCTTTTTAACTGGTTCCTCTTTGGCTATGACGGGGGCTTTTGATTTCTTTGATTTATTCATCATTTTTGATGGATTCATAAGCTCAGGCTTGCTCTTCAAAAAGAAACAGAAGACTGTAACAAAGAAAAAATTTGTTCAAATCCAACGCAGAATATAAAAGATTAATAGTAATTTAAGCGTGATAAGCAATACGAACTCAAATATTACCACAGATTAAATCCTTGAAGGATTCAACCTTCACTGTTTTATTAATGATTTTCGTAACTGCCAATCATGATACTTAAATGCCATAATGATATGTCGTATCACTCATATTAGTAATAGTCCTTGAAAGTAAATCTCATGACTTTCCCAATCAGTGATTAGTGAAAATCATATATCGCAGATTGGGAGTCACAAACGTTATGTTTTTGTTGCTTCCTTTCATAGCTCCGATTGTGATAAATAGTGAGTTGTCACAGGGAGGCGGGATAATCTTTAGAAAATGAATAAATCGTTTGTTTTTCATTTATTATTGATTTAATCTTTAAACCCGCAAACACTCATTTAACGATACTATTTCACCTTTTATCGAAAAGCGCACTTTTCCACAAATGAAATCGCATCGGCGGATTCCAAATGAACATTCATTATGTGTTTCATGTTTTTAGCGATGACCGATTGCGATAGGATTATTGCATCGGGAGGTTTACATGGACCCTTGGAATGTTTCCTTGATAGCTTGTGATTTGCGCTTTCCATTAGCGTTATCGCATCGGCGATTTCCAATGGAAGCCTTAAGTCTATCCTTTAAACAAAGCGTGTGACACATTATTTTATATTTGTTTTACGAGAAGGTCTTTTTTAATATTCAAATCGGATCGGACCTTTTCATAAATATTTTCATGTGTTATATGGATTTTGTAAAGTTTGCGATTGTTATTGAATTATTGATTTTCTCTAATTCCTAAAAAGGGAACCCATGTCTTGTTAAAGTTTTGGATGAAAATTTTGAAATGGGGAGGGTTGTTGTATGGCACAAGAGAGAAATAGTTATCTCTTATAAAGTAGTGCAATATCTATAACTTTCTTAATTTGGAAACCATTGAGGATAAAGAAAACAATCTAAGAATAGTTAAATAAACATTAACTCTGAATATATTGACAATTTTTGTAATTCCTTTTCCAATCTTAAAAATAAAAACATTTTGGGCTTATTCAATCTTTGATTGGTTGGTATAGATAAAGTAGTGGGCTTCTCCAACTTATCTTTTAAGTTTACTCTGTTGTCATAGGTAGTGCCTCTTCTTCCAGCAGACATTTATAGTCTCAACATGGTTACCTTTTAGCAATTTAATCATTCATTGTCCCATCCATCTAAGAGTATAAATTTTGAAAGATAAATTCAAAAGGATATGTTTACACATATTTTTTATTTTTGTGTTTTCTATTATTTCAATTTCTTTAAAAGATAAAAAGCAATTGTCCTGGTTTGGTGGCCAGTTATTGACAATTCCATTCACTGGTTGTAATTGAACTGAATAAGTTGGCTCGTGATGAGAACCCTTGTCTTATGATTATAAGCCATTACCCTGTTTTGATATGCAATATTGGTAATGTCAGTTTAATTAGTTCCTTATGATCATGGTAAGGAGGCTCATGATGAGACCACTTATCTTTTATGTCATACATATTTTAGAATTACACTCTGAAAGATCATAAACTTAATGTATGGGGTGAATGACTTTCTCCTTAAGAGCTTATGGGTGACAATTTTAGAGTTGTAGATGATAAGTTTGGAAAAGACTTTACTTTTTTACAAATAACCTCTCTCGACTCTTTAAAACTTGGAATGATTTACAATATTTTCAAGGCTCGTGAAGATTTTACAAATCTAAAAGAGGTTCTCAGAGTTTTATGTTTTATCTAACGTTCTAAAACTGCAGTCTTTTCCTTAAAGGTTTCCATCTATTGAAAGTAAATATTTACAATATTTTCTTAAATAACTTTCCAATAGTAAAAGGTCAACGGAATACTATTTACAACCTTATTTTCTACAAATAAAAATTTAAAATAAGCAAAGCTGCATAATGAATATTTACAAGTAAGGAGGGGTTACCTCCTTAAGTAAATTTTCTTTTCAAGATAAGCCCATTGATAGGAAGAGAATCTCCCTTTCCTAATAGGTCTTGCAATATGAACATTGATGAGCCTATCTTCTTAATGATTTGAAATGGTCCAAGCCATGTCTTTGAAAATTAGTATGTTTGCCTTTCTCTTTGTGCGCTTTGTCCCATTTCAAAACAAGATCACTGATTTGTAAAAATTTTGGGCCGATAGAATTTGCATCAAAATAGGATTTAATAACCTATTGATGTTTTGCATGTGTGATTTTGGCTTTTTCGCTTTCCTCTTCTAATTTAAGGATTTGATCATATCTTAATTGAATAGAAGATGAGGGATTTTCTTCAATAAATTGCACTAGGGCTAGAGATGGGAGTGCTAAGTTTGTTGGTATTACAGCTTCTTTCCCATACACTAAGTTGAATTGGAGAAGTACCTATTGAGGCCTTCTAAGTTATGTGGTCTGCCCATAATGCAAATATCAAAGACTTGTGCCAATTCTTTTGATTCTGATCAACAGTTCTCTTAATAATCTTAATAAGATTTTTATTGGTTGATTCTGCCAAACCATTACCTTGAGGGTAGTAGTTTGCAGAATATTTTAATTTAAATCCTCTCTTAAGAGCAAATTCAAGTATAGTAATTCCAGAAAAATAAGATGCATTGTAAAAAATGAGGGCATTAGGTACACCAAACCTAGTAATGATGAATTGATCAATGAATTCAATGATTGTATCATAATTGGCTATCTTCAAAGAAATTTCTTCTACTCACTTCGTGAATTAATCCGTGGCTGTAAGGATATATATGTGCTGCTTGGAAGAATGTGGAACAATCTCTCCTATAATATCCAGTCCCCATTGTTCAAATGGTTGTTCGATGTTGACTGCTTGTAAAGGAAAGGCTGGTTTCCTTTGTCTTCCATTGCCATGGGCATCTTTAAATAAAGTAGGCCAATAATATCCATCATGTATTATCTTGTGAGCTGTTGTATCACCTCCAAAATGTCCACCTGCTCAATCATCATGTAATTCCTGCAACAGCTTTTGTGATTGTGTTTTTCAAGGCATCTTAACAAAATCGAATCATAATTCCTTCTAGGTAACACATCATCAATGATTTTGAAGTGTTTTTCTTTCAATCTTAAGGTACATTTATTTTTGTAAGAGAGACTAGGAGGAGCATACCTATTTTTTAAATAAAAGACCAGATCTGCATATTGAGATTTAGAATTCATGATACTTATCTCGTTTGTTTGAAGAGCATTATCTGAATCTTCATGTTATGGAATGTTAGAAGTTCCTGCTAATAACCTAAAAAAACCTTGACCTCTTACAATTTTCGCTCGTTTAATATCTAAATCATATTCTCGTAATAGTGTAACCCAGTTGGCTCTCTTCTATCCTACTTCCGTTTGGACTAGCAATTGTCTCAGTGTCGAGAATGCAACTATTACTTTTATATGAGTTTTTAGGAGGAATGGCCTAAAGTGTTTAATAGATTTAAACATAGCAAAAGCTTGTTTTTCTACTTCGGAATAATTAAGTTCAACACCTTGTAAATTAGAACTAAAGAAGGATATGGGTGCTTCAATTTGCTGATCATTGATCTACATTAACACAACTGCATAAGATGTTTCGGATGCTAAAGTATACAAAATAAAATTATTAGAAATATTTGGAGTATTTTATTGAATCAAAGTATTCTTTTTATTTATGCCCCCATTTGAAAACTAAATTTTTCTTAATCATGGTTGTAAAGGTAAAACAATTTGCGAAAAATAAAGAACAAATCCTTTTACAAAATTTATTTGACCTAAAAATGATTGTATTGATTTTTTATTGTGTGGCAGAGGAATATAAAATCTCCTTAATCCTTTTTGGATCAATATAAATGACATTTTTAGATACGATAAACCCTAAGAGTTTACCTTTATCAAGAGTGAAGAATGATTTCTTGGGATTTAATGAAACCCCATACCTTTTACATCGTTCAAATATTTGTTTCAAATCATGAAGATGATTTTCTATTTTCTTGGAGAAGACAGTTATGTTATCTAGGTAAACAACAATTGACCTGTTAATCAAACCCTTGAATGCTATATCCATTGCTGTTTGGAAAGTAGCTCCACCATTAATCAAACCGAAAGGCATTTTCTGGTAGGTATATGTTCCCCATTTGGTTCCGAATGTAGTCTTTTGTCTGTCATCTGGATGTACCAGCATTTGATTATATCTAGAAAAGCCATCCAGAAAAGACATTAACTTGAACCAACAACTAAATGAAGTGTCTGCTCCATTGTTGGTAATGGAAAATTATCTTTTTGGCATGCCTTATTGAGATTTCTGAAATCAATGCAAATCCTAATATCACCATTCTTCTTCCTAACAGGTACCAAGTTAGAAACCCATTTAGAATGTCTATCTGGGAAAATTATCTTAGCTTTCAAGAGTTTATTCAATTCTGCTTTGATCTGGCTCTCCAGGTTCGAGTGAATTTTCCTCAATTTTTGTTGCACAGGTTTCTCCTCAGAAATCATTGGAATTGTGTGCTGTATGATAGAAGTATCATACTTTTTTAGATCGTCATAATTCCAAAAAAAAAAAAAAATTATTTTTGCTCAAAAATCTGATAAAAGAAAATATTTCTTCTGAAGTGAGCCTTAGACCCAGATTAATGTTTTGTGGTTTGGCCTCAGTGCCAAGATTTATTAATTCAAACCTCAAAATATAACTTTGAAGTTTTGAATTAGTGACTTGTTTAAACCTATCCTTGATATCATAAAGATCTTCAAGTTTGACCACAGATTTATGTATGGAATTTTCATTCTGTCTTTGTCTAATTTGAAGATCATGATCATCATCATCAATAATCTGGTCATCATAAGATTTCTCAGAAGTTAAGAAATTCAAAATGTCTTCATCATGATTAAATACCCACTAGTTGGTGACATTGTCTGGAATATATGGTCTAAAAATTAATTCAACTGAAAACCTATCAGGACTGTAATCCTCAGATGGAAGGAGCTTAGAAGCAACATTAGCTAATAAATCAGCTGCTACTACATTAAATGCTAGAAAATGAGATATGAGGTCTTGAACCAAGAACTGATAATGCTTGATATGTCCTGAAAGGCAATGGATATTATTCCTTACCTATTTGATGACAATATCAGAATCACCAAATACTTTTGGATATTTAACCTTTAGGCCTACCACTTTATAAAGCCCTTGAATCAATGCCTCATATTCAGTAGTATTATTTGTACACTCAAATTCTAGTTTGCATGATAACATAGTTTTTCCCCCTTCAGGGCTAATTAAAATACATCCTACTCCTGCACTGTCATTGGATTTTGATCCATCAAAATATAAAGAGCAAAATACAGGCTTATCTATAGGTTTATTTACAATTTCTTCAGCAATAGTAACACAACTTGATGTATCTGTATGAGAAAATGTTTCTATCTGTGATGTGAAACTATTAACAAAAAAAGGTGATGATTGAGCATTAAAATTACCAAAGAATGATTCAGCTGAGTAATTTCTGAGAAAGTTGTTATTGAAAGCTATGGGTTTATTTTCTTGCTCAAACTCCATTACAGTATGGGTCATGTGCTTCTCCCAATCGATTTTAATTTGATTTGGTTTCCCTTTATAGGGAATCCACATATGAGACCAATCAGTAGAAATGTAACCATGGAGTTTCTTAGACCAATCCCTGCATAAAATTAACCCATAAAATTAAGAGATGTCAACAATGAATATATCAATTCTCTGGACTACTCTAGGATCAGATGATAACCTAATGGTGACTGAATTAATCTCTCCTAAGACTTGAACCTTAGTTCGATATCACTGAACAATATGTACTGCAGATTTTTGGGGCTCAATGTTTAATTTTGAGAAAACCAAGGCTGGCATTATGTTTGATGAATCCCCTAAATCTATTAAGTAGTTGTGCAAATTTCTATTGTAGATCTCATAGGTCAAGAGAAAAGTAGGAGTATGAAAATTAGATCTATCTCCAATCAAAACAACATTAGTATCATCTACTTTATTAGATGGTGGCTTACCTGTTCCTTTAGCCACCTTGGATAATACAACATTTGGAAGAGGAGAAGAAGATACTGCATTTAACTCTTTGAGCAACAATTTTTGTTGATGTTTGAGCTTTCTAAGCTCAAATAAAGAAATATTCGCTCTATTATTCTTCATGTCTTCAATAATGTTGTAATCCATAGAGTCAGATACTACCAATGTCTTGGATGATGAGGGTGGATTGGAAGATGATGGCTGATTTTAAGTTGGAAACACTGGAAATTTCTTCATGGGAGCCTTATATTTGGTAGTAGGGCTTGCATTTTTCTTCTTTTGAGTTGGTTGAACAAGCTCTGTAGTGATTTTATTTCTGGTATTTACTGGGAGAGCTTCCTGTTCATTTTCAGTACCAGAATTAGGCAAAATGAAGTCCCACGTACCATGACATTCAACTATCTCATCATCTTCTATTTCCTCAAATGACAAGACTGTGTCTTGTTGGCTTATTTGGGCCTGACCCAGGTTTGGAAGAGTTATTTACCCAAACAAATCCCGTAGCTACTAGTCCTTTCGGCAATAGCGCATGGAGCGCGGACTGAGGTCTCACCCGAGGTAGTAGGGGAGGGTGCTGGAACTAGGTTTCCGCACCCTAGGGATGTCTTAGTGTGGTCTGGAGGTTTTGCGCACTAGTTTATAGCTGTACGCTGCTCAACATTCACACAGGTCCAGCTTGAGTATATCTTTCTTATTAGTGCGCTATTCTATTAGATGATGTGGTTATCAATTACCAAGGTATTTAAGTAAACATCTAACCAACACAATTGATTTGTGTATTAAAATAAACCCAGATTTATACTCATTTATACTCATTCCAACCACAAGCAGATAAGATTAAATAGATATTATGAAAGTTCATAAGAAACACAAAATTCCAAAAGAAACTTATCTTTATTTCCACTTTGTCCTTAATACATCAAGATCCGCCCTGTGCACTTAGCTGCAGGGGTCCGTGCACATAGCTACAACTTTCTACGCCTCTGTGCACACATCTACAGAGCCTCTATCTACTGCCCCAATCCCTCAACTTAGACTTATAGAAGCTTTCCAAATATCCTTTTCAAGAACCCATTACATTTCATATCATCAGAACTCTACTCCTTCTACCCATAGAACCTCGCTCTATTTATACCCTTCCTTGGCCCGTGACCCCTGCGCGGGCCGACCCTATTTACCTTTTGTTACATTATTTTCGGGTAGACTACCCTTTGACTCAACCTATTATACTTCACACTCCATGCTTTCAGTGGAGTATTTACCCTATCTTTACCCAAAATGTTCGGCTTCGTGTCCTTTAACCATTGTGTGGAGCTTCTGCTACCCAATAGTCGCCCAACACAATCATCGTGACTCGTCTCGAGTCACTCGGCTGGTGGGGTGATCTTCTCATGGAGGTTGGTTACTAGCTTCTGCATAGCATATGTCTCTAAGACAAATTTTGTGATGATCCATTGTACCTGTTCCACCCGAGTCACTGATGCATTCGTGTCAGTTGGATTCGCCCCCTCAGAATTGCATACTGCCTGCATATGTGCTAACTTTCTCTGAATCATTGTAGAGATGGCAAACACTTCATCCAACTAAGGCTGAATGCATTATTTAAGCTCTGCCTCTTGTTTCTATGCAATGTCCATTTGGGCTTTGAGAGCCTGAGCCTCCCACATTTTTCTAGCTGTTGTGTGAGAGCAACCATCTATGCATTGCTGCGAACTATATCATAGGTCTATTGCAATGCGCACGCCTCAGCTTCTATGCATTGTATGGTGGGGTCCTCTTGGAGAGATGTAAGTATACCAATTGACTGATCTAAGAGCCCCAAATATTCACAGAGAGCGTACCTCATTGTTTCTATGACTACTTGAATTTTCGCGCGACATATTTCACGCTTTACCAATGGTTGCTACACCTGGAGTTTGAGCTCTGCTATTTGTCAAGTAAGCTGCCCCTGTGCTTTTGTAGCCACCTCTTGGGCCATGCAGGCTCCTTCAGCCATGTGTTGAACCTTGGTAATAGCTGGAAGGTCCATGGGGATATCTAACGCCAGAACCGTGCTGCATGCTTCTGTCAAGGCTTGTTCAACATCCTGATAACATTTGACCAAGGCAGCATGCTGAAGATTTACCTGTTCTAGCTCGGCTTTTTGCTCCCTTAAACTGTGAAGGGCACAACTTTCTCTAGACTGAAGTTTGTTAGTGATTTCATCTTGTAGTTGGTAGAGTGACCCCCCAGGTAGGGCAGCAAGATTTAACTCCCAACTATGGTCGTCACCAATGGCTTTGGCTAGGATAGCATTGGTTGGCAACTTTATAGTATTCGGTGTGGGTGCGTGCACCATCTGCTCAGCTGCGGTTGTATTGTCAACAAGGAGGACCCTACCCAGAGAGTGCACCTACATTGCCTCCAATTGCATCCTGATCTCCCCCAACACAATCATTTTCTCTGTAATTAGAGCGGGCAAGGCACTGGAAGTGGTAGGACTTGCTGTGAATTCTTTCTCCAAAGCCTTCACTATTTTGGACTTTTTGTAGGCAATTGGTGCGTCCTATGTGTGTGATCACTTGACCTGGTCAACGTGGTCCTATGTCTCTATTTTTTGGTCTGACTCTAATATCTTCTCTGTCGTGATCTCTTCTACTGGTGGATTCTTGGATGCTAGTTGCTACGAGGCCATCTATTGTTCCTATTGTGCCTTTTCTGCCAAGTGCATGAGCCGTTGCTAGTAGTCCTTCTTCTGCTGTTGCGCAGAAAGTTGGTCAAGGATGGCCTTATCTAGGGCACACCATTCGAGTGGCCATGCTGCCAAAACTGCGTAGATTGCCTCATCTGTTGTCATGAACAGGAGTGTGACCTAGGACTGTTCTGGATCCTTTCGCACCCGAATGTACAAGTGATGCATGTCAGCTTTGAACTCAGCTATGTTCTGGAGATTATTATAGATCGTGGGAGACATTTGCGGTCATAGAGAAATCCTTTTCCTTATGCTTCCTTCAATAGAGGTCCAAAATGTGCGAATTGCAGAAACCATTGTTGCATCCCTGGTACTGCCTAGCACCAAATACCACACTGCATCAGGGAGGTCATCTGTAATGCTAGGGAATTGGCTATCCTATGGTAGTTTAAATGTAACCAAGAGGATTGACAAAAGAAACCATGCATAGTGAAATGTCTTACCTTTGTCCTGTGCTTCTTGACAGTTGGTCAGGAATTCATTGCACAAGAACTGTTCCCAATTAAGCTAAACCCTTTGGCACATTGTCCAGCCAGTGCAATGACAGAAGTAGGTGCTTCATCTACATGGCATTTCCTCATAAGTTTACAAGCGAGGAGCTAGGTAGCCACTCAGACGGCTCGATCATTGATGTTGGCTACGACATATCCGTGCTTACCTTTCTCCAACTGATATTGAGTTTTTTTTGTTTCGGCAAGTCCTACCTCACTACTAGTTCCTGCGATGTCAATGGGAACATTTCCTTTTAGTGATAGGTGCGTTATTCAGTGGATTAGTTAAGTTGTGATTGGGATTGGCCCTTTCAACCATAGGAATCCATCATGTACTAGACAAAGTAGTTGCCGAATTACAAATGTGGTAATAGTCATGTGGTGGTAGTGAGGTATCCATCTGAGGTTGAGGATGCCTGCCTTCTCCACACGTAGTAGCCATACTTATGGCAATAACATGTCTTCAGCCAGTTCAGGGAACTTATTGCGGTTAGCTAGATCCCAATCTTCAAACTTGAGGCTCGAAATGCACCCTAATGGCAAGCCTTCAAACCTCATGTCATCAGGAAGAAGCGGGGCTTGAAGCTCAGCCTTCACAACATCCAAGTCCTTGGGTACCTTGGTTGACCCTTGCCATGGAGAAAGATATGGAGGTAATGATGGGAGTTGGAATGCATCTACCTCTTCCTCGGCCGGTGCATCTATCTGGTCAAGCAATTCTTGGAGAGCATCATCATCCTCCTTAGTTTCAGTGGAAACAGCTTTTCCCTTATCAGCTGCGGATTGCTTGGTGAATCGTGGTGAGGCTCAAACTATTCCTATCTTTTGCTTAGTATTCTTCTTTCATGGTGTGCGTGGGGATTTTGAAACCCCCGACACTCGACTCCCGCCCTCTGGCTCTTCTATATTAAGCTGCATTTCTTCTACGAATCATGCTCGGGTTCTGGCCATGGTACTCATGGGTTGTCTGGGAGCGACTGCTTGCTACTCTACTCTGATGTATAGTGCCAATATGCCCATGTTGTGCCCCAATCATAAAATAAAACTAAGATTTTGAATGACTTTCTTCCCTCCTTTTCTAGCATAGGGCTACCGTCCCCTCGGCAGATCTTAGCGGATCTAACCCAGAACCTTCGCCTTAAAGGTCCATCGCCCACTCCTTTCTGCCATACCGTAATGTGCTTGTCATGAATAGTGGTGCTAATGGTCATCTCTTAACTGGTCCACACAGTAGCGCAGTTCCTCAAGCGCTGTTGCGATTGGGAGGGAACTGCTTCACCAGACCGGCTTCCTACAAGCTTATTTATAGTCCCAAGCCTTCTTTCAACTGCTCAGGGTACTGAGACTATAGCATCGTCCACTAGTCAGGTGTTCGCACCACTGGCGTGTCGTCATAATGTCCCTGCCAGCCCAGGGTGTGAGCACCTCTCAATCACTCGGGTAGCTATTTTTCCATTCCGAGGATGTGTGCCTCCCAGTAGGGTCATAACTCGGTCGTTCTTAGCAGTATTAATAAGCAGTCCGAAGCACCTTATGTGCAGAGGGGATACACTGTTGTGAGTATCACAGTGTGACATTCTGTTAAAACTGTTCCCACATATCACTCTTTGGTATCTCAACCATACCTAGGGTGTGCTGCCAATGCAGGGCCTACAGCTATCCGGCTTCCTCTGAGCTTTCTTCCATCACTTACTCCAGACCCATCTAGGCCGCGGTATTTTCAACTTTCAAAAGGTTTCTGTTATTTGACGGCCGCAATGTGGGCTGCCCTTTGAGTCCCTGCGATTGCTGTTGTCGGCTACTGGCAACTATAGTCGGTTTAGGCTACTTCCCTTAGGTTTTCTGGCCATTTGTGCCTGCACCTATCCGTGAACTTCATTCTTTCTTCTTTGCTTTATTACGACTGCCCTTTTTTCCAAAGCCAAGGTCGTTCGGGCTGCTACTGTATATATTATCGACACACCTGGTTTTGGCCTCACCGAGGCAACCGGTTTTTTGGCTTCCTTCATGAATGGTTCTACAGTTACTGTCACAATCATCTTATTGCAATTTAATGTGGTTACTTCATGTAGTCAGTTCTTCCATCGTTCAACCTCTTCATCTGAATCTGATGTCCAAGAGATATCATGGTCCCATGAGAGTCGACCATCTGTTGTTGGATTCACCTTGTCCCTATCTCGCACTATGAGCTGATAGATACAGTCTAGTGCCCCATCACTTTCATCATCACGCACATGTTTAGTATAACGCGTTCCTTCAACTGGATCCAATGGAATTAATACTCGAAGAGAATTCTTTTCAAAGATCATTTTTCGTTTCTTAAGATTGATGGTTCCATTCATGTCTATTGCCCAATCTATCCCTATTTACACTGGGTATGGGTCACTATCATCCATGATTTCAATGGCATCAAAATATGTTTGCGTGCTGGCACTGTCAATGTCCACGGTAACCCTTTGCATCCTTACCATAGGCAAAATCTTTTGCTAGTTGGTCATTCGTAATGGGATTAGGGACCATTGCAGCATAGGCCTACCCATGTTTTCCTAAGTCTGTTTTGGTAGGACATTTGCATCAGACCCCAGATTTAACATGACCTAGTTCATCTCATAGTCACTAATCTGGATGGTCAGTCACATCTCCTGACCAGTACGCAAAACATGTTTGCCCAATTTGCGGATCAGGCACGGTTCGTCTACCCAACACATTTATTTATTAATTCTTGTAACCCTCTCACTACATTAGCATCCCTTAGAAGCTTCATATAGGTTTCTAAGAAGGTAGTTATCAAAGACCTTTCCTGTTCCAGCTTTGGTTGCCCTTTACTACTCGAAGTCAAGGCTTCTGCAAAATTTTTCTTAGCCTCCAAAAAGGTTTCCTTTGCTTGCACCAAATCAAATTCTGGTTGTTTTGCAGGAGTCTTACGAACACATGTATCCTCTTTCGACTTCTTCCCCTTATCTTTCCCTATAGCTATGCCACTTCTGAGCATCATGTTTATGTTGGGGTCTTCAGTGTGTGGTTTAGCCTTCATCATCTGGACATTCTGGGTGGGGCTAGCTAGGAGCAATCCTTTTTCCCATAATTGAGCAATCAACGTAGGGCAATCAACTGCATCATGATCAAACTGGTAGCATGACGAACAACAGGCTTTATTTGGATTCGTACAATCTCGAGCGTAATGTCCCTATCCACCACAATTATAACAGATCAACTGTCTGCAGCCCCGTCCAGGCCCCCATCGTCCTCACCCCCGTCCGCGCATTAGGAATTTCCCACGCATGAATGGTGTGGCCGGGTCCTTCCTGTGCATCTCTATTTGCATCCTATACGTAGGTGGTCGATCCATCAACATGCGACAATCCCTTTCCTCATGACCCATCGTTTTGCAGAAGTTACAAAATAAGTGTTGAGGAGGTTGTCGTAAGTTCGGCAATAGGTGGCAATTGTCTGTTGCATGCTTTCCTCCTACATGGAAAATTATGCACTAGAGCATAGGTGGAGTACTCGACCCTGCTTGTACCTCCACTTTTAATGGCATTGGGCCTCCTTCTGCCAGATGGTTCGAGAAAACCGGACAATGGTCCTTATCATGCGCTTGCCTCTTACATTTAATACAGCCTACCTTCGATTGTACCTATGGTCGGGACACTCTTCCTTGCTTTAGAATTTATACGTCCAAGCTCAAGTTTTGAAGGTGCATGTGGATTTTCTGAACTCCCAACCCTGGGTCGAGTATTGGGGTCGCGTGTAACCTCATTGCTATTTCTAGTGCCTCGGCTTGGGTTGAGATCTTATGTTGTGACAAAGCCATCCTCAGATGGGGTGTCAAGGATGCCACAAACCATGTGCAATTTTGCCCATCTATCAAAGTCATGTTAGCTTCATGGATATTACTCTTTAATCTCTATTCCAGATCCCACGGAGTTTCACCAAGCAACATTGCAATCTCCTTGAACCCAATGACCGACTGGGTTTCAGACTTTGGTCGGCCAAACTCTTTATTAAGCACATCCTAGATAGCCACTATTCCCTCATTCGGATGGTCATTTGAGTATTTTATGTACCATGTTAGTGCGTGGTCCTATAGTGCACTGACCAGCGTGGCCTTTTTAATGTTTTCATCCGTTATGCCTTGTGCATCCCATACAAATTTTATCACAAACCAAAATCGACTTGGCTCTTCATTCCCTACACCCTGAAATGTCAGTAACTTGACTGTGGTGCCCATCCCAACTTTGGTGGTGGATAGGGTGGAGGGGGTGTTGGTGTGGAAGGACTCGATGCGGGTGAAGTGGGTGGCATTGTAGATGGAGGTGGTATCAATGGGAAGCGTTCTTTAATCAATCAGACCGCACTTCCTGGCAAGAACCTAGCAAGGTCCTCCTTTCTTTCTCGTAAGGTAGAAATCAAAGGGTTGTTTTCAACTTCTCCTATTCTTTGATAACCCCTTCCACTCCGCATTACTCCAGACATCAATATACACGCAGGATCTATTTTTCGCACAACAGCATCTTAATCCAAGTATTCAATGATTTGATGTATCTGCCCCGTGGTCCTTGGAGGAATTTCCTTTCTACATCACTGTAACTTACGGTTGTATCTATCGTGAATTCAGTGATAAATCCCCCTATGATCCGATCTAACCAATGGTCTACTGCACATGCAAGTTTATCTTCGGTGGCTTCCAGCCTGTGCACCATTTCCGGAGTCCACACTATTGGCTGGTCTAATCTACACCTTCCCACACTATCAGCTAACTTCACAATCCACTCATACAATTCTATCAAGAATTTTACAAAGAAGATCTCATGTATATCCATGAATATATAACGATCCAACCATTGTTCCTTCGATATCCGTGAGTTTCTGTTTTCCTGAATTGCAAACTCGTGAAGCTTCAGATCCCACCAATCTTCGAGTTCTTTCTTTGTAGGATTCCAGTGTTCCCACATTAAACACCCCTTAGGTAGATCCCGGTCCCGGCAATGGAACCATTTGTTGGCTTATTTGGGCTTGACCCAGGTTTGGAAGAGTTATTTAGCCAAACAAATCCCGCAACTACCGGCCCTTTCGGCAACAGATCGCAGAATGTGGACTGAGGTCTCACTTGAGGTAGTAGGGGAGGGTGATGGAACTAGGTTTCTGCACCCTAGGGATGTCTTGGTGTGGTCTGGAGGTTTCGTGCATTGGTTTACAGCTCCGCGCTGCTCAGTATTCGTATAGGTCCAACTTGAGTATATCTTTCTTATTAGTGCACTATTCCATTAGATGATGTGGTTATCAATTACCAAGGTCTTTAAGCAAACATTTAACCAACACAATTGATTCATGTATTAAAATAAACCCAGATTTATACTCATTCCAACCATAAATAGATAAGATTAAACAGATATTATGATAGTTCAGAAGAAACACAGAATTCCAAAAGAAACTTATCTTTATTTCCAATTTGTCCTTAATACATCCAGATTCACCCTGTGCACTTAGCTGCAGGGGTCTGCGCACACAACTGTGGACTTTCCAGGCCTCTGTGCACATAGCTATAGAGCCTCTACCTACTACCCCAATCCCTCAACTCGGACTTACAGACACTTTCCAAATATCTTTTTCAAGAACCCATTAGATTTCATATCATCAAAACTCTACTCCTTCTAGCCTTAGAACCTCGCTCTATTTATACCCTTCCTTGGCCCGCGATCCCTGCATGGGCTGACCCTATTTACCTTTCGTTACATTATTTTCGGGTGAACTACACTTTGACTCAACCTATTATACTTCGCGCTCCGCGCTTTCAGCGGAGTCTTTACCCTATCTTTACCCAAAATGTTCGGCTTCGCATCCTCTAACCATTGCCTGGGGCTTCCGCTACCCAACATGTCTTCATCCTCATCATTATCTAGATCTGATTTTGCATTAGATATGGCATTAGGTGGTTTTGATTAAGCTCTTTTGAAGTTCCTTAATGGCCTTTTAGTGGAGGTTTCAGCTACCTGTTTCTTTATCTCTACCATTTCATTATACATAGTCTTCAAAACGTTTTGTAAACCCTCCATATCATATGGATCTTTAGCTACTTTTTTTTTCAAATCATCTTTAAAATTAACTTTTTTGGACTTTCTCTCTTCAAGAGCGGTTTTCTTTTCTAAAGCAATAATACATTTTTCAACAGCGATCGCTTCTTTCATATTCTCTGCTAACGTGGGATTTGTAGCTCTATCAACAAAGGTGGCTATATTCAAAGGTAAAGAAGAAATATACCATTCCCTTCGAATCTCTTCATTGGGTTTAGACGTAGCAGGAATTTTATTTAAGATCTTATTAAATGGAGAGTTGAAATATTTAATGGGTTCTTTTGATTCAGTTTTAAGATTGGAGAGATCATTGATTAATGTCGCCGTGGACCTATCATCTCCAAAATTAGTCAAAAACTGTTCTTGGAAAGCATTCCAACTATTAATGGATCCTGGTGGTAATGAAAAATACCATGATCCAGCTGCTCCCTATAAGGTGTATGGGAAAAGCCTCACAACAACATCTTTTTCTATCACTCCATTTAAGTTTATTGACAACATAAAGTTGTTTATGTGTTCTTCTGCTAGTATGCCGATATCCGGATTAAACTTTGGCAACCACTTTTCAGGGTGGGCTAGTAATTGACTCAAGGGTGCAAGTATTGCGACTGCCCCTAGATTTTTCCATGGCCTTGGTTGTGGTTGATTATGTGCCATTGTTGCACTAACAATAGAAGAAAGTGAGGATGTAGCTACAAGTGGTTGTGTAGAGGATGTTGGAGTACCTGTACCCTATTGAACTATGATATGAAGTTGGGGAGTGGATGGTTGACTTTGCAATGGATTGGATGAAATGGATGATGATGATGAAAGAGTCTCACTGTCAGACTCTACAGATGTCTTCCTAGCTCTTTTCTAACTAGGCAGAGGAAATTCTGTTGGTTCAATACCAAGCTTTTCATTGTGTAATCTTGTAAGAGGCTGAGAAGGAATGTATTGTGAAGTCACACTACCTTGGGTTAACTCGGACTTTTCTTCAGATATTGAAAACCCTTGAATTTTATGAATTAGAGATTGAACTTCAGGGGATTCAAGGGAAGACTTGTCCAATATGTTCAAGTTTTCAGTAGTAGGTGTTGTCTTTTCAACTTCTCACTTGAAAATTGGAGATTTAGAATGCGAGGGAGAAGTTAGAGGAGACAGTGAGGGAGATTTACTCTCAGAATGGGCTATATATTTGGATTTTCTCGCCATTCACAGTTCATGCCCTCTTTCTAGTGCCAAAAATGTTGATGCCTCTAAAATCGCTGCATCAACATCGGGGAAAACCACCTGGTCCGAACCTTAGTGCAACTCCTTTTCTATTTGGTGTGGTGGCTCTGACTGGATATAATGGGACCAGTTTCCTAGTGATGTATGAGGTGATGGGTGATTGTTTTGTAATGTGTAACGAAGGTGATAAGTGTTTTATTCTACAATTCAAAAGTATACAAATATAACTAATCTAACTCGGGTATCTTGTTAACAACATGATTTTTTATTATTTTTATCAGACAAATAATCATAAAGGTGGCCTATTTGTAAAATAAAAATATGCATTCATATAATGATTACTTTGTTTAAGAAGTTAAACAAAGTAATTATAAAAATGTTATCACATTCATCACAATATATATCACTGACATATATATCCAAATGATAAAAACTCCAAAAACCTTCAGAAATGATATGCTAAAGAATTGTTTGAAAAATGTACATATATCAATAATAGCAAGTTTTTAAGAAATGTTCATTCACATAGAGAAATAAGACAAAAATAGAGATAATAGTACCATATGCATTTGAATTCTCCCGATGTAAACAACATTCAAATTATACTTTCCTATTTGAGAAAACCTTTAGAAGATACAAAAGTGTGAGTCTCGCAAAATCTTCTTTTACAAAAATGCAGAACTTTGGTCCACTTTTGATAAAAAATAATAATAGAAGTACAGAAGTGCAACTCCCAAGTAAAGTTTTAATACAAATTGAGGACCCTTTCTAAATACATGAAATGGTCTTAAATACTAAAAATAAAAACTAACTATTAATAAAAATCACTATGTGTTGTTCTAATTGTAGACATGAATGAGGGATTCATCATAAAAATAGCAATGCAATAGTGGTTGAATGAATTCACTGAATCGACTTCTTTTCTTGTGATTACAACTCACAAATTGTGAGCATTTGCTGGATTTCTAGAGGTTGACTCATCTTGTAGTGTAGCTGGGTTGTGTAGGTGGCATCAGAGAGTTTGGGAATGATACAGTTGACCGCATCAGAAAGGAATTTCATGGCCATCTGCTAGCTACGTGGCTTGACTTGGAAAAACCTGAAGATTTCCCATGTCAAGTTTTGGATCTCTCCAATCTATTTTTCTCTATTCGCCAGCTCCTGTTCCAATGATGTTCCAATGCCTTTGCTTTTGGGAGTTTACCTAGAGAGCAATTGGTGATCAAATTAGACATGCGTAAACTATTATTTATTAATTTGATCAAATCCTGAGTTGAAGCTCTGCATCTAGAGGTTGCTCTTTTGGCTTTCATTAGCTGAGACTCCCATTCTAAGAACAGGATTTCCTTATGCGATTCTTGTATTTTTGG
Organism: Pinus taeda; assembly: GCA_000404065.3. NCBI lineage: Eukaryota > Viridiplantae > Streptophyta > Pinopsida > Pinales > Pinaceae > Pinus > Pinus taeda. Next base: position 38,765 of record APFE030846820.1, read on the forward strand.
CAAGTTGGCAGCCATTCCTTCCATGGAATCTTGCCAAGATAGAAAAATTGTTATCTTTTCATCCGTTTTTTTCCAATTCCTGTCTAGCGTCCACTGCATTCTCAATCAGTGATGCAGAGATATCGCACAATGGGTTGGCCAATGATATGTTGTGCCAAAGAATGTTCAACTGTCAGGACAAGGCTTGGTTATCTCCAAGGCTTCTGTTCTGAATTCACTTACCTGTGGATAACCCTTGTACCTTTCTATCTATTCTTTCATTTGTGCAATTTGATCTTCCTTTGCCTTCTTTTCTTGGTCACTTAACATCTGAGGCCTGGTTAATTCTTGAGACAACTCCTATTGTTTATGGAGAGTTTTCTCATTAATCCTCTGTTTCTCAAATTTCAATTGCTCTCTTAATCGCTCATTTTATTATTTCTACTCTGTTATCTACTATTCAAGCTGACTAAGCTTTTGTTGTCCTTCTACCAATTGCACCTCAATTTGAGCGATCCTCTAATCCTTTTCCATGATCAACTGACTGACCTCTGAGGCTTTGTCCATTGTTGCCACTATGTAAGCTCCTGCACACTGAGATAACTTTGTTAAATCCTTAGAGGGATTGACTTTTGCTTTCCATACCACATTCATCATTTATGCCTGAGGAGTTAGAAGAGGACTTTGATCATTTTTCCTCTCTTTCCTTTGTCTTTTAACTACAGCCCTGTGCTTCAGACTATAGAATACATCTAGGGGTGGTATTTCTTCTATTCATAGTACAATCTCCTCCATAGGATTTTCGAGAATGATTTCTATATCCTACTGAATTGTGGGTAGGCCACTTGTCCCTTCAATTGGAACACTAATAACTTCTGGCTTTTGCACTATAGGCAATTTTGGTGTAGTGAGCTCTTGGGATTTACTATGGTTTTTTATGATTAGATCAAACTGCTCCCATTCCTTGATTAAAGTAGGATCAATATTGACATTCGTATCAAGGGTATCACTAGTTCCTTCCTTTATCTGCTCGCTTTCTGGGGTCTTTTCCTTTTCAGGAGTCTTCTCCATAATTTTTCCTTCACCATGGCCTTCTAGTTGCACCATAGAGGTAGTATTTAACAAGTCCAGAGGTAGTGTTTCTAATCTCTTTGTCTTGAAATTCAAAAATTCCTCTAATCCTTCTGCTCCCAATTTGTTTTTTTCCAGTCGTTTCACTTGAGAAAATAACTTGGTTGAAGCAAACATATCATCATAATTATCCTTCTCATGTTCAAACTTAGCAATTTTGACATGAGAAGTGAAATTGTAGGCAACATATTTTTGATCATACTACCTCTTTGGGATGACTGCTAACTTTAACATTTTAATTTTCTCAGCTTCCTTCTCTGCATGTTTGAAGTCATGTAGCATGAAAGTACCACATCGCAGGGGGAATGAAGGCCACATTTGCTTTTTAGACTCCTTTAGGTTCCTTGACATCCCTTTTACTGTTATATGATATTCTATTTCTCTGGCAAATAACTTATTAGGGATGTATAAGGGAAGGACATGTGGGTCAGTAGTGCTGCCATAAAGTCTGATGTAGGTGAACTTTTCTTCACCAAAGTAGCTACCAATTGATGTCAGGTCGACACTAGCTTCATCGAACAACCTAGGAGCGGGTTTATTGAATATAGCATAATAAACAGGGAGGATGAAACCATGACAGATTCTATAAAGATGATTTTTATAATGGGTTTTACACAATTCCTTATGATAGATATGAATGGGGTTCAGGTTCTATGCAGTCCATTTCCAACCTAAAATGGGGTAATCAGAATTGAAATAGATAGTGTCCAAAATGTAGGCACTCATATAAAATGGGTGTATTACCTGGGTAGTCACAAACCTTTTTTTCCTATAATCAAGTATTTGGTTGGCCATTTTATCAGACAAAATGGTCGCCCAATCTATGGTATAAGAGTTAACTGTAGCCTCCATTAAAGGTACCATCTCTATAGTAATCATGGTTGAATCATGGACTCCAAAGAGTTTGCATATCATAGCAACAACATAACAATAAGGAGATGCTAATGAGTCTACGGAGTACATACCCGATGATTCATGCTTGTTTTTGCTTGGAAAATGCCTCCACTGTCTGATAGGGTCTAACTCCATGGCATTTTCCTTGGTGAAGGCTTCCAAAAATGCTTTGTTGTACTGCTTCTGTGGTTCAGGCAAATGGTACATTTTCTTGATATCTTCTGCTCTAAACGACCTGAACATTCTTCCATAAGTCGTAAAGAAAGTTCTATCTGTAATGTTGATACTTTCAATAACCCATCTGACCAAGTCATTATAGGGTAATACTTTGGCATGGGCTGCTACTTTGTGAAGATAAGAGCTGGCCAAATCCTTATTAGTATTCTCTAACTTGTCCGTGGAATCTGCTATTCCCACTACTTCTTTGATCTCTTCAGCATCCTCAACTTCCAGTAAATTGTATATACTTTCCCATGAAGCCTTGCCCAAACCGAGGCAGGTAGTATCAGCTATCAAGGCCTTTTTAATTGGTTCCTCTTTGGCTATAATGGGGGATTTTGATTTCTTTGATTTCTTCGTCATTTTCGATGGATTCATAAGCTCAAGATTGCTCTGCAAAAAGAAACAAAAGACTGTAATAGAGAAAAAATATGTTCAAATCCAACACAGAATATAAAATATTAATGTTAATTTAAGTGTGATAAGTAATACGAACTCAAATATTACCACGGATGAAATCCTCGAATGATTCAACCTTAATTGCTCTATTAATGATTTCTGTAACTACCAATCGTGATACTTAAATGCCATAATGATATGTCGCATTGCTCATATTAGTAACAGTCCTTTAAACTAAATCTTGTGACTTTCCCGATCAGCTATTAGTGAAAATTGCATATCGTAGATCGGGAGGCACAAACGTTATGTTTTCGCTGCTTCTTTTCATAGCTCCGATTGCGATAAATAGTGAGTTTTCATAGGGAGGTGGTATAATCTTTAGGAAATGAATAAAGTGTTTAGTTTTAATTTATTATTGATTTAAGCTTTAAACCTGCAAACGCTCGTTTAACAATCCTATTTCACCTTTTATCGAAAAGCGCAATTTTTCAAAAATGAAATCGCATCGGCAGATTCCAAATAGACATTCATTATGTGTTTCATGTTTTTAGTGATGGCCGATTGCGATCATATTATTGCATCGGGAGGTTCACATGGACCCTTGGAATGCTTCCTTGATAACTTGCGATTTGCACTTTCCGATAGCATTATCGCATCGGCGATTGCTAATGGAAGCCTTATGTTTATCCTTTAAACAAAGGGTGTGACACATTATTTTATATTTGTTTTATGAGAAGGTCTTGTTTAATATTCAAATGAGATCGGACCTTTTCATAAATATTTTCATGTGTTATATGGATTTTGCAAAGTTTGCAATTGTTATTGAATTATTGATTTTATCTAATTCCTATAAAGGGGACCCATTTCTTGTTAAAGTTTTGGATGAAAATTTTGAAATGGGGAGGGTTGTTGTATAGCACAACATGACTATAAGTCTACTCCTAGCATAAGAGATCTTATCTTAAACTGTTGAATATACTCTTGCACATTTTGACCTTTTAACTGTCTAAATTTTGCCAATTCATGATAGATTTTTGCATATGTGCTAAAGGGTAGAATTGTCTTTTTATAGTAGCAATGAAATCGGACCAAGTAATAGAGATATTACCATGTTTTTTGATCTCGTCTTGAGTCCTTTCTTCCCACCAAGTGAGTACTGCACCCTCCATTCTCCATGAAGCCAAATTAATTTTGATATCATCCTCTTGAAGGTTTTGAATTCTATAATAGACCTCCAACTCACAAATCGAGTTATCCAACTTTTCTACATTAACTTCTCCATTGTACATAGGCAACTCGAATTTAACATCAAGCTCTAGAAAAGGTGACTTACCAGTTCCTTTTTCAAAATGATGATGAGTATGAGTAAGGGTTGTATTATTGGAAGAGTATGAAGATTCTTGTGAAGTAGAAGATGAAGAAGATGATGGAGAGGCTGGAGGCTTGTCTCCATTCCCATTATCTCCTCCTAAAGAACCTTCTCCTTTGGAGGTTTGGAACTTTCTCCTTGCAATCTGCTATTCCTCTCTTCATAGAGGACCTTCGCCATCTCTGTCATATCAAAGAAAGCCTTTTTGAAGGTATTCTCATCTTCTGTCATGGTAGTTTCTCCTTCATGAGACATAGTCTCTGAAGACTCAATTGCAACTTTTGCAGCTTGAGGATGTACTGGTGCAGAGGAAATTGGCAACCTTTCTCTTCTTCCCCTTGAGCCAACTATAGGGCTTTCAACCAACTTCCTTTCTCCTCTTTTGAGCTTTAACCTTGTAAGAATGACACAAACTTGCAAACAATTAAATCCTTCTTTCACAAAGAAAATCTAGTAAGAACAAACTAGTGCTCTAATACCAACTTGATCTGAAATGGAGCAGATTAGTAATGTTGTGCTAATTCCCCATTCAAAATAAAACCCAAGATGCTTATCATTTGCTTATCAAGTACTTAGGAATTTACCACTTTTGCTTAATTAATTGATTCCCATGAGAGTTTCTTATGTAAATGTTATAAACAATTTAACATAAAACATATGATGAACAACAACAAAATAACAACAAAGAACATGAAAATACAACACATGACACAAATATTTGATGACGAGTTCACCCCTCCTAGGCTACGTCTCCTTGGTCTAGCTTCCAATGCTTGGGAGTCTCTATTATGCTCAAAATTACAGAAAATCTGTGTTTACAATGCCCAAATTCCTCTAAAACCTATCTCAATGAGTTCATAATGATCAAAAATGGATATCTAACATCTTTTTGCATCCAATTTTGATAAGAACTAAAGAATTTACGACTTCTCCTAGTTCTCCCACTATTTGTTCCACAAATTGCTCAAAAACCGACATAATCCCACAAATTCGCTCCAAAATCTACTAACTAAGCAAAAATTTGGCCACATCGCGGGCCATAATTAGTCAGCCATATCGTAAATTGCAATCGGCATGGACGAGCAGCTTAAAGTCTGTGAACATGGTGGAAATGTGTGATTGTGAAATTGCAATATCATGGACCTCATGGGATATTAAATTTCAACCTATAGTGGCATCGCATCCAAGAACTATCGAATTTCGAAATCAGTGAATTTTGGTGGGATGAGGATCTTGTTAACATGGTGGAATGTTGTGATAGCGATATTGTGGACCCGATGGGACATTAAACTACAACATATAAAATATCACATTCGGGCAATCTATCACTCATCACAATCGGTGGAGAACCTGTGGTAGTATTAAGCAGAACTTGTGTTTTCTGTGATATGTGATTGCGATATCGCATCGCAACCTGACCTTCCAGGGGAAAATTTCAGTACGTCGATCCTTTTCTTCAGTTACGATATGCGATATCACAAATCGCAATTGGCACTGCTTGGGAGCTAATTCTTAACCTGATCCACCTGCAACTTGTGATATGTGATATGTGAGGGCCAATGGCGACCTGCCACTTAGTGCCTCCACATTCACTAAAGACCTTTCCACATCATCCCAATCTTACCATGTAGACAAGTAAAACTTGAAATTTGACTTGCTCTAACTTCTGCATACAAACTTGGATTTGAGTGTCGTTCATACCATTGGATTCATAATCACAAACTCTTCAATATGAAGCTACGTTTGAAAAAATTATGACACTTTTATTTTTTGGCATAAACTTGAGCACCTGATCATTTCTAGGGATGATTTTTTTTCTTCTTTCTTTTTTGGGAAAAGATGACATGCATTTTCGGTAGACATTGCATAGTTCTTGGAAAGACTAGGAAACTCACTAGCTCATGCACTTAGCAGATTCTAAGCAATAGGCTTCTGCACAATTTCTAGGCTGAGTGGTTTTGGGTTTCCTCCCATGCTCTATATAATTTCCCAGCTGAAGGGTGGTTGTCAACTAGTTATGCACAATTTTTGAGCTTAAGGCTCACCATAAACTTGGACTATGAAATTCCTGAGAGAAAGGTTGGTTGCCCTCAAGGATTGCCTAGTTTTCTAAAACAAGCCCAGAACTAGATGAAAACTAGGTCAAGCGATTGGCTTACAGGTTAGACAGTAAATCAAGTAAGAAAACAAAATCCATGATGCAAATATGAGGCTCAATCAAAGTAGAAGTACCTAGATCAGTGTGCGATGAGTTGTTGTGATTTAGAAGGGAGGCTCTGAAATGAAGCATAAGAAAAATTTTGGAGGGTTGTTTTAGCCGCTACAACATCAACCTAAGAAGACCACCCTCCTTCATCTAAACCTTCATTGGTTGATTGCTAATAGGATCATTATCTTTTGACATCTTCTTAGGCCTTGTTTGGCTTCTCTCTTGGCTCTGGAGGGTTAAAGAGATCTTCTCCTTTCATTCCTCTCTCTTCATCCAAATCCTCTTGAACTAATTTTTATTTGTTTGTGTTAGCATTCCATAATTTCAAGGCTGAAGAAAAAACCATGGAGGCAACATTAAAACCACTTTTGAGTTTAGGATCTAGCCCTCCTAAACTCAGAGAGAGATGTCTCTGTGAGATTTAGCTTTGTTTACTGGGAATTTCAGGCTAGTTATTGGGCTCAAAGTTTTATTTTTGAATTGGTTTGGTTGGAACAACAAGGGAAGGCCATTGGGAAATGGAGTTAGAAGAGCATGGGGTGATCAATCCGTAGAAGTTTCAAGATTAAGTGAAATAGGGTGAGGTAGGCATACTATTGGATCTCTTAGATTTAAATGAAATGAAGTGGCAAAAGAGAAATAGATTCGATTGAAGCTAAAGAGCAGTTAAGAATTCTTTAACTTGATATCAGAGGAAAAAATTTAGAATTGTAAACACCGAGTACAAAGTGATAAGAAGCAAATTATGTACTTATACTTTGTGTTTACAAATTAAGAATAAAGAATACATAAGCATGATAGACAGAGAAAATAAAAAAAGAATAGTAAATGCACTTCACCAAATAGATGTGACACATGAATCCTAAAACAACTTCTCTTGTATTACTAAAAAAGGTCACTTGAACTCAATGAAGAAATTTTCAATGAATCGTAGTCTTTCTCATTACAAATCCAAACATGTATTACTTCAAATGATGAAGTCTTCATACAAATTCTAAACTAAAATATCATGATAAAAATCTCAAGATATTTTTACAAATATCCTAAGTTGTTTTACACAAATAGAAATGAAATGTAGGACATTAAAAAATAATGTATCTACTTTGCACTATCATTATTGATTTATGTTGACAAAGAAGATAAATTCAAATTTTATTGCAACTCTTAATTGATGAGGTGGCTAACTGTCTTTGAACATTTTCCTACTGAAATTATGCAAAATAGGGTCCAAGCATCTTTTTTTATATTTGAATCCGAGATAGCTCTGTAAAAAGTGAAATAGGTTATTGTAGATAAATATTTTCTTTAGGTAAACCTCTCTCAACTTCGAAAAATTCATCTCCAGCTGTTGCCAATATTCTCTACAAAACGATGTCTAAAACAGGACTTTGCACAGTATGAACAAAAGGCTATAAATATGTAAATGTATATCTCATTCTGTAATAGTTGTGCAAAACATGAAGTAGATTATTATACTTTGGCATATTAGGAACACAAAACTCTTCCAGTTTCTCAAAATTCATCTCTGATTGGCCACAATATGTTCTGTAAAAGTATGACTAAACAAGAGAATTTGGGAAAATATGTCTACAAAGCTTCTTCTATATATCCCAAACCATAATATCTATTAAAAAATGAGAGAGGTTTTTGTACATTAGGATGATGGAAAAAAACCTCTTTTAGTTTCTGAAAATTCGTCCCCATTGGTTTGAAAACCATTTTTGAAATCAATGTGGCGTATAGGAAAAAGCATAGTTTCAACTGATCATGAGACAAATGAATGATGTGGATGCGAGAGGTGACATGGTAGTTGGGGAATGGAGGGTAACATAAACAAGAGTACATAGGAAAGATGGTGGGAAAGGAGAGTGGTAAGCAGTTTTCGAAGGGGTGTTAGAGTGATAGGCAATATCGTTAGGGGGGAGTGTGAAACGCAGAGGGGAAGACACGTAACATGGGACTGATGGGGTAAAAATTCCTTTTCAGACCTGAACCAGACTTAAACAGGAACGCAAAAAATTACAGAGATAACCATATACACAAAGATGCAGCGGAAATAATACTTCATTTCATTAATGGAAAATACTGAAATATGCTTACAACCAGAAATGGAATAAGCTAGGGCGATGGCAGCTTATCTCTGAGAAGAGATGTGTGGCTACATGCCTCTGAACTGTGTTACAATGAGGCTTGAAGGCCTATTTATTGTTGAGAAAAAATGGAAAAACCCTTCACATTCCAAAACCTAACCCTGGAAGATGAAACGCCAAATTGTGGGCCCCGTTTTTGGGTAAGTTGGTACATCAACTTCCTGGGGTCGCAAATTGGTCATCTTATCTCCGTTTGATGCGCATGATAGCCCGTTGGAAATATCTCTCCGAGGAATACAATGGAAAAGGCGATTTTTAGTGAAAAAAATTGTTGGTGGTAGATTTCCCAAAAAACGTCGTTTAGGGCCTGAAAACGGCTCCGGAAGTTTAGGACCCGAAAAACTGCTAAAAATAGTAAATTGTGCTATAATTAAGGAAACTGAAAAAAACTGCACGAAACACTAGAGGGGATCCAAGTCGAATTAGTGGGTGGCCACCAATATCCACCTAGATCATTCCTCCCCCCTTAGGAAGCAATGGTCCCCATTGCGTTGAGTTCCTCCATGAGATGAGGGAACTTCTGCTGCACTTGGTCCCTGGAGAGCCACTTGCCCTGGTGAAGGAGTTGTCCTGCTTTGACAACTCGATATAGTTGGATATTCTGCTGGCGAGTGTGCTTGATCTGTGTGTCCATGATCCGATTAGTTGCATCTTGTTCCATGCAAGCTGAATTTAACTCTGTGGGTGTGAGTTGTTCTGCAATGTCGGACATGTCTAGTAATGGCGGAAAGTATGGCCGAAGGCGGTCGACATTGAACACCGGGTGCAGGCCAAGGAATGGGGGAATGCTGAGCTCAAATGCATTGTCTCCCACGGCCTTGGTAATGGTGTAAGAGCCATATCGGAGTGGTCTAAGTTTCTGATAGGCTCCGGTAAGGCGTTCCTTTTGCAAATGCAACCAGACTTTGTCACCCACCTGAAACTTGTGTGGCACCCGATGTTGATAATGTCATTGCTTGTACTTAGCATTAGATTTCTCCAGAATGTCATGGACCTGATGGCGAATATGTTGGATGTGCTCAATGAAGCTATTTGCCTTATCTGTTTCAGACTGGACATGAGCAGAATCTACATGAGTAGCTGCAAATGGCATGGCCACATCGATGGGACATAGTGGTTGGAATCCCAAGCCCACCTGAAAAGGGTTGTGGTTAGTCGAGCTGTGGAGAGCCCAGTTGTAGCTGTGTTGAACATAGGGGAGGCTCTCGTCCCATGTGCATGGATGCTTTGAGTTGTACATGCGTAGAATGTGTACAATCATCCTGTTGACAACCTTTGTCTGGCCATCAGTTTCAGGATGGAAGGCTGTGGACTTAGTGAGTTTGGTGTCCAACATCGACCAAAGACTGGACCAAAATGTACCGAGGAACCTGCTGTCCCGATCTAAGATGATAGACTATGGGATCCCAAAGTGTACCCACACTCGTTCAAAGAAGCGTTTAGCAGTCGCTTCTGCTGTGATATTCTTCTTGCAGGCTGCCATAATGGCCATCTTTGAGAACCTGTCGATGACCACAAAAACACAGTCATTTCCATGCTTAGTGGAAGGAAGGCCTGACATGTAATCCATGGAGATGGATTCCCAAGGCT
>APFE030846825.1:0-13305 GCA_000404065.3 Pinus taeda
CCTATTGGCGACTCCACATTAAAGTTTTGGCTTAGTTTGCGAGGCATACTCAGATAAATCCTCAGAAATCACCAGTTGACCCAGTGCCTGACCCTGAGAGGATTGTTAAGCAAAGAAAAACATCACAGAAAGGAGCATCAAGATCAGGTAAGCTTGAACAATCTTATGTATCTCTGCAAGAGAAGATTATAGCTGAGAATGTACAGTTTGAAGATATACAGCCTAGCATTATTTTCGAAGAAATACCCTCAGAGATTCATAAAGCTCCTTGTTCATTAAGTTCCCCTTTTGATCTCAGTCCAAAGAAAGCCTCCCATACAATCCATCATATTCCTTTGTCCCTATCATCTATTTCACTACTTCCTACTGATCAATCTGTCGATATCCTTCCATCTATCCCAGTCATGGGAGGCCAAGAAGCACCCATAAAGATGGAAAGAATCATAGCTGCTAGGTATGGACCCCTGGTCTTGCCTATTCCTTTGAACGTCATGCCTGGAGGAGAATACCAGAAATACATGCCTAAGTTCACTGGTATAGAGGGATTACCTACTAAAGAGCACCTTAAGTCTTTTTATAGTTATGCTGATAACCTAGATGTTGGTGAGGATGATGTGGGGATGAGAGTATTTGTCCAAAGCCTTGATGTAGAGGCTAGAAAGTGATTCAAAGAACTGACCCCTAGGTCTATAGTAGACATTGAAGCATTAGACGATGTATTTTTGAAGCATTGGGGAGATAAAAAAGACCTGCTATACTACCATACTGAGTTTCGAAACCTCAAGAGGGAAATAGGGAATCACTGTCTGAGTTTAATAAAAGATTCAATCATATGTATAGTAAGATAACAGCTGAAGTAAAGCCTACCCCCACCTCTGCAAAACTCACCTATGCTAATGCTTTTGACTCTGATTTTTGCCTGCTATTGAGATAAAGAAGATGTGCCACTCTGGCCGAAATGCAAGATGCAGCTTCAGAGGTGGAATCTAACATCATGGCTGCTGAAAAGCTTAAAGGTCATGCTGATAGAAGGAGGTAGAGAGGTGAGGCTTCTTCTTCCTCTGCTTCATCTTCAAAACCTAAATTAGAAAAAATGAAGAAAATGATAGAGTCACTGGCTGTTGAAATATCTAAGCTGAAGGTTGAGTAGATTTATGGGAAAGCAAGGCTTCCAAACACATTTGCTCCAAGAAATCCAAATCCACTCAGAAGATCAAATGAAATTCATTGCATGGAAGACAAGGGCAATGCTGCCTTCTTGACATTGGTTGTCTATGAAGAATCATTACTCCAAGACCAAACCTAGTCAAGAGTGGGACAGAGAGGTTGTTCTACATACTGATGAACATCAAAGATATAATCTAACGTCAGGACCAAGCAATGTCAGGAAGAATCCTGTCCAAAGAGCTGTTGTCCCCGTAGAGCATCAGAACATCAAACAGAAAAGACCATCAGCTGACCCAGTCATCCTCAAAGCATTGGCTCAAGAGGTAAGAGGTCCTGACAAGTCCCCTTCCCCTTTCAGCTTTGAATCAAAAGTCCAAAAGTTAAAAATATCTGTGCCTCTATTAGAACTTGCAAAGAATGAAGTTTTTAGAAAGCCTATCCTTGATGCTCTTGAACTGAAATCCATGCAAGCCTCGGCTAATTATGTCAATTTACAAGATGACAAACCTGTAGTTGTGCTTAGCCCAATGACTGAACCTGCTAATGATAATTCCCCATCATTTTATGTCTCCTTGACCATTCATGACAAAATCCTCCACAATTGCCTGCTAGACACAGGGGCCAACCACAATCTGATGCCCAAAGCTATCATGGAAGAGTTAGGCCTTGATATTACTAGACCTTAGCATGATCTATTTTCCTTCGACTCAAGAAAGGTGAAATGTCTGGGATTGATCAAAGACTTGGTCATTACCCTCAATTAGCTACCCATGAAGAGCATGATGATGGATATTGTGGTAGTAGATGTCCCTCCTAAGTTTGGTATGCTGTTGTCCAGAGGATGGATTAAGAGACTAGGTGTGACGTTACAGAATGATTTATCTTATGCCACTATCCCAGTCTTTAGGGGAGAAAGCAGAAGACTGTACAAGGAAGCCCAGCTAGCATATATCATCGGTGATGAGAAGAATCCTTCTAATCATCCGATTTACGCCATGGAAACTAACTTTGGGGCATGCATTCTCCAAATTGAAGAATCTCATAAAGCCTCAATGCAGATCAAGAAACCAGTAGGCCAGGCTATGGAAGAAGAAGAAGGAAGTCAGGTTTGGGAGATGTTCTTTGATGGGGCATGTTCAAGGGAAACTGCAGGAGTAGGGGTAGTGCTGATATCTCCAAAAGAAGAAAGCACACATCTATATTTTAAGCTGACTTTCCATGTTACAAATAATATAGCAAAGTATGATGCTCTGATATTGGGCCTTAACACAACTAAAGAGAGAGGAATCAGAAACATAAAGGTTTTTGGAGATGCTGATCTCATCATTCAACAAGTGAACAAAATGTTTCAAGCAAGAAACCTGAGGCTGAAGGCATATAGAGATGAGGTATGGAGACTCAAAGACTCTTTTGATAATTTTTGTATCTCATATATCTCTAGAGTGAAAAATCAGCTCATTGATTCCCTTGCTATGTCTGCTAGTATGTTTATCCCTCCCATGTCTCCCAGGCTAGTTTATGAAATTCAGATGAAATATAGACCATCCTTGCCTGATAACTTCCAACATTGGAAAGTTTTTGAGGACGACGATGAAATAAATAGGTTTCTGCAAGTCATTGATGAATTCTATGAAATGCAAATTGACCAAGATAATGAAGCCTTGGACGAAAGCCCCCAGCCCCAACTTAGAAACAAAATTGGCAAAGACAACATTGTGCAACTACCTAGCAATCATATACCTAGAGGAATTGTGCCACTAGAGAAGCTGTTTGATCAAAATGATGTGCCTTATAATGCTGCCCAAAAAGAAGATCAATTTGCAGTCCATAGGCATAATTTAGGAAGCCCAAAGCATCCAAGATATGTGAATCTGTCCACCCATCTATCCGCTGCCCAAAGTTCTAAGTATTGCAATTTAATGAAGCAATTTGCTAATGTTTTTGCCTGGGAATATAATGACTTGAAAAAGTATGACAAAAAGATCATCCAGCATAAAATTCCTTTAGAGAAAGGCACCATCCCTTTTAAATAGAAACTGAGGCCCATAAATCCTTTGCTCCTCCCTCTGATTGAAAAAGAAATCAAGAAGTTACTGGTTGCCAAAATCATAGTCCCTCTCAAATATTTAAAATGGGTAGCCAACTTGGTGGTGGTGAGGAAGAAAAGTGGAGAAATCAGGCTCTGCGTTTATTTGAGAAACTTAAACAAATTCTCTAAGAAAGACAATTATCCACTACCCAAGATGGAGCATTTGCTGCAGAAAGTCTCAGGAGCCAAAGTGATGTCTTTCCTGGATGGATTTTCAATGTATAACCAGGTTGTTGTACATCCAGATGACCAAGAGAAGACTGCATTCACCACTCCTTGGGGCACTTTTATGTATTCCAAGATGCCTTTTGGGCTGATGAATGCTAGAGCCACCTTTTAGAGAGCTATGGATATAGAATTTGTAGGAGAGAAGGATAAATTTGTCCTTATCTAGGATATAAGTGTATACTCCAACAACCATCAAGACCATTTGCAGCATTTGAAGAAAGTGTTTATGAAGTGCAAAAGGTTTGGGATTTCAGTCAATCCTAAAAAATCACAGTTTTCTTTAGAAAAAGGAAAGTTGTTAGGACACATTGTTTCTGCTACAGGTGTCAGAATGGACCCAAAAAGAGTAAAAGAAATACAAACCTTGTCTATCCTAAGATCAAAAAAGGACATCCAATCCTTTCTGGGCAAGATAATTTTTGTAAGGAGGTTTATCCCAAATTTTGTAGAACTTGTAAAACACATCACCTCCATGTTGAAAAAGGGGTTAGAAATCAAATGGACGGATGCAGCAAGAAGATCTTTTGAATCCATTAAGAGAGCTATTATGGAATCTCCTACTTTGATAAGCCCAGATTATAGCAAGGAGTTCCATATATTTTCATTCATCTCTGATGACACCCTTTCAACGGTTTTATTGCAAGCAGATGAGGAAGTTTCAGAGCATCCAGTGGCATTTTTCAGCAAAACCTTAAGGGATGCTGAGCTGAGGTATGATATCATTTAGAAACAAGCATATGCTCTTATCAAATTTTTGAAATCTTTCAAAATTTACATTCTGCATTCCATGGTAATTTCATATGTGCCCTCTGCTTCAGTAAAGGATGTCCTAACACAACCAGAAGCTAATGGAAGAAGGGCTAAATGGATCACAAAGCTTATTCAATTCAACATAGAATTGAACCCCACCAAGCTTGTCAAATATCAGGGCCTTGCTAGATTAATGGCTGAAGAAAATTTCAGAATGCTGGACATGAATTTGATAAGCATGAAGTTAGAGGATGGTTAGATAGAAGAGGAAACAGTCGAACCAGGGAAAAACTAGTCATTGGTAGAAAATTTAGCTTCTTGTGAATGGTATTCTACAATAGCTCAATTCTTGCTGAAGCTAGAAGTTTCTCTAGGCCTTAGTTCAAGCCAAGCCAGAACTATTAAGCTCAGTGCAACCAAATATTGCATTCATGAAAACTTTCTCTATTGGAGAGACCCGTCTAGAATTCTGTTGAGGTGTCTGGGCAAAGAACAATCCATGGAGGTTATGCAACAGTTTCATTCCAGCATATGTGGAGGACATCACTATTGGAGAACTACAACCCACAAGATCCTCAGATCTGGGTACTATTGGCCCACCTTATTTTCTGATGTCTTTTCATTTGTTAAATCTTGTGACAGGTGCTAGAGGTTTGAGGGAAAGCAACAATTGAGGTCCTTACCTTTGAAGCCTATTCATGCCAGTGGTCCTTTTTAACAGTGGGGCTTAGATTTCATAGGGGAATTAATCCACATTCCAGTGGCCAGCATAGATGGATCTTAGTAGCCACTGATTACTTCACTAAATGGATTGAGGCTATCCCTACCAGAAAGGCTGATCGCCATGTGGTCATGAGGTTCTTGACGGAGAATATCTTCACTAGGTTTGGCTGTCCACATAAATTAGTTACAGACAATGCAACAACCTTCAGGGAAAAAGAGTTGGTGGACATGTGTCACTCAATGGGCATTTAGCTGGTTCATTCCAACTCATACTACCCTCAAGGCAATGGTCTAGCAGAATCTTCCAACAAGAGCTTGATAAGGATAATTAAAAAGTTGTTGGAAGAAAATAAAAAGAATTGGGATTCTAAGCTCAAGTATGCACTGTGGGCTAATAGAGTGACCACCAAGAAATCCAGAGGGAATTCTCCATTCAAGCTAGTATATGGCACTGAGGCTGTATCCCCAATTCAATTTACCCTTCCTGTGGAAAATTTCTTGCAAGAAGAGCAAAATGAGGAAGAGAACATGGAAAAAAGGATTTGTGATTTGGCAGAAGTGCATCAAATTCGGGATCAGCGGGTTGAGAAGTTTGCAGCAAATCAAAAGAGAATCAAGGAAGCCTTTGACAGGAAGGAAAAAACAGAGACTTTTCAGGTTGGAGACTTAGTTCTTAAGTGGGATGCACTGAAAGAAAAGAAAGGCAACCATGGGAAGTTTGATGCTCTGTGGACAGGACCTTTTGTCATCACTCAGATCCAAGGGAACAATACTTTCATGCTGCAAAGTATGGAAGGAGAGACAGTTTTTGATGGCCCAGTTAATGGGTGATTTTTGAAAATTTACCTTGTTTAAGGTCTTCAGGCCTTAAAGTTGTAAATATGTTGTTTTATCAGTTTTAGTGTAAGCTTAATTAGACTCCATGCCCAATGGAACACTAGGAAATTTTTCTCATCTGGTTTTGACACGAAAGGCATTGGTCTATAGTTCTTGAGACCTGACAGGGACGATCTCATCCCCAGAAGGAGCCAGTGTTAGCTTTGCTATATAATGACGATTCTAAAGGTCGGAAGTGAGCTTGGTCCTTGGTCGTGCTTGAAAGAAGCTTACAATGGTTGCTTTCTCTTTTCCCTTTGATCTGCCCATTCTCCCTTCATCTCCATTTCCCCCATTTTCTTCTTAAAAACCAACAAAACCCCTTTTGTTGTAAGCCCCGAGCGCTAAAGCCAAAGCCCCATAAAACCGCGCCTATATGACTTTGCGCCCTTATGAAATCATCGCCTTTAATTGCAGCTGTTGATTTCCACCTCCTGATCCAACGATTCCCCATAACACCTGATAAAAGAACCTGCGTGATTAAATCCCCATCGTCCGATCATCTCTGCCAAGATCGAACAGCCCTCACACATTTCGCATCCACAAAATGATGGAACGTTAGCACGCGATGGAGAGCAGTTTTCTCTCTCATTCGCCGCTATGCGTCATGCGCTGAATGGAATCACATGATTTCACCCTTTTACTGCCTAATGGCCAAAGGCGGTGTGATTGATAACACTTACTGCTTAACCTTTGTTTCCCAACCGATAACGGCCTCGCACCTTCGATGTCCGATCACCATTGGCTCTGTCCGCCTGAGATCCAACAGCCCCACATCACTCTGCTCCCACCTCTTCTGATACCCTCCACCAAGCCATCTCCGTCATCCATCCTCTAGATCCAATGGCCAATCTTTCCCCTCACCCAACTCGACCATTCGCCACGCTGTCCACTTCCCTTGACCATTTCATATGCCCGAAGGATAAAGACGACCGACTCACCAATACCAGTGCAGTTGCTCGTCAACAACCACATTTAACAGACATTATGGCTGAAGAGGAAAAGGATAGAGCATGAGCATGTAACCGCGTTTAGCATTTATGGAACTTCATTGATACAAACACTCTAGCTGCCCAAGAGGATAGCAGAGCCTCGGAAAAGATCAAATTCATCCACTGAAACAAGAAAACACACTCAGAGACTCCATCAAGTAGTTAAATGCTGTTGGTGGTCAATTATGACCCCTCCATACCTAAAATGGCCAAGTTCCTTTGTAATGAAACTCTATATATACCCCCAAAACAAGATGTAATCAGGGTTGATGGTTGATGTTTTGATGTAAGGTTCAACTTCTGGAGATTGTAGCTATTTTGACAATTGCAGCATCTCGTCTTCATTTTCAGCTAATACAAGATTCTTTTTTTGTTAATTTCTCACTTTCCATTTATCTTCTCTTCCAAGATGTGCCTGATATGTTGTATTCCTAAACTCTTGATGTTTAGCATTAGAGTAGCTATCATCCTATCTCTGTGCTAAAGTCTTGTATGTATCATTGAATGAGTTATAAAGGTTTCTGTTCATCTAGTGCCAGAGAGTTTTCATCTTGTCTATGAATTAGTAGATTAGATTTGCAGACTTATTTATTGGTTGCAACCAGCCATCACATGGTCTTGTGCATCTTCTGGTGTGGTCAATATTCTCCATATTCACCAAATCTTAAATTGTGAGTAGTTGGTGGTCTAAAGCCTTGTAGTCTGAGGGTGTTCACACATTTCTGGAGTGAAACAAAGTAGAAGTGGTTATTTGGCTTGGACAAGCATCATTCCTTCCATTCATCCATTAGCAACAATAAGTTGAATTTATATGTTACCAGGCATCTCCAAGCTACAACCTAGGAGAGTTTCTTGGAATCCTAACAGGCCCATCATTAGCTATCATGAAACCTCTCCTCTTAATTATCACCCACTCTCACACAACTTAGCTTGACCACCTTTTCAACTCATTCTTCTTGATGTGATGTTGCCATGTGTCAAGATGACTAGGAGTTCACTTTTTGTTTTCAAGCTGAGGGTGGCCAAGTTCACTCACCACCTCTAGCTTATAAAATTGACATTTTCATATTCCTACACTTTTACTATATCATACTTAGGAAAGAATTTGGATGAGGTTACATACCTGTGCCTTCCTTTGCTTAGTTGTTACATGTTGGAGGATGGCTCTACTGTGCTTCTTTTTGTTCAGGTAAGTGCTTTTCCTTGGTCATTTTCTATATATTTATTCCTATTGATGTGGTTTTCCTCTTTGTTATTGTATGTAGCTGTTTGGTATTTTTGTTTCTGTTGTTGAGCTTTGGATGGCAGTCATAGTGTTTGTAGGGATGTTGGAGCTCTTTTCTTGCCTTGGTACTGAAGGAGAGTGCATGGAGAGTTGTTGTTGTGAGAGCACAAGCTGCTATAGGGCTTCCTGTAGTTGCCTTTTCATCATTTTTTTGCTATTTTTTTTTTCACTTAGAGGAGGGATGGGTGGTAATGTAGGAGTGGAAGGATGGAAATGGAAGAGATGGAGTGGTAGGTGAGTGAGGCCAATGATGTCATGTCCCTTGGAATTTTTCTAATTTTTTTTTGTATTTTTCTGAGTGGTTTTTGATGGACATAGAGGGTGGTATGATCATGAGTTAGTGTTGGGTGAGAGGTGGTGAGGTGTATTGTCCCCTATTTCAACACAAAATAGGCTTGTATCATCATTTCCAAACTAGAATTTCATTCCTGTAGAGTTTTAGGACATCCTATAGTACTACAGGAAACTTCTGTAGTAACTATAGGAAACCCTGTAGAAGTCATAAAATTGCCTGAAAACTCGTTTTTGATGCATGTAAGTGAGGATGGATTATGGAGACGTGGTAGGCAAGGGAGATATGAAGTGAATGAAGGAATAATGTGGTGCTTCTTGGCTTGGTTTCCTCTTAAATTTGTGTCCTCTGTTTCCTTTAAAAATCGGCAAAAATCACAGAATTTTATTAGTGGGCAGGTTTGAGGTCCATGCCATGTTATTTTGGTTGTTTTTATTTTTTTCTTTCTATCCCTTTTTTGAAAGACACATAGGTCACCTCAAAGGATGTTTTCAACCTGTCTTCCTTCCCTAGGCACCTCAAGGGAGTTTTTCACCTAGGGATCTTTTTATTTTTTATTTTTTGACTCTTGGGATCCCTCAAGAAGGTTTTAAACCCAAAAGTTGGCCTCAGGTGCCTCAAAGAGGTTTTTTCCTAAGTCCCTTATTTTGTTTTTTCAAAAATAGAAGTCTTCAATAAATTGGTGAGCTAGAAGCTGAGACACTTTCAAGCACATTCACTTACTTACTAATAGTACTGATGAACTCTTCCCTTGACAGAGGTATTTTATAGGCTTTCAATCTATATCCATTGACCATCAAGGGGATACCTTCTTCATCAATGGTCCTTACTTGCACAACCCCATTATCATGGAACTTATTTATCAAATATGGACCTAGCCACCTGCTCATCAATTTTCCTTTGAAGTCCTTGAACCTAGAATCATATAGTAGAGCCTAATCACCTTATTGAATAACTTTGTCCTTGATGTTTTTGTCATGCCAAACCTTTCTTTGTACTTGAGTCACCTCTATGTGTAGGAGGGCCTGCATATTGAATTCATCTAAACCATTTAACTGTAGCAGCCTCTCTGGCTGTGCCCTTGTAACATCCAAACCCAACTATGCTGCCATTCTCAAAGTGTTATACTCAAACTCAATGGAGAGCAGAGCCTTCTTCCCATAGACCAAATCATAAGGGGTGAAGCCAGTGGTTGTCTTCTAGGTTGTATTATAGGCCCAAGCGGCCTCCACTATTCTTTCAACCCAATATTTTATATTGCTCCTCACAAGCTTTGTGAGAAAGCCTTCCAATTCTCTGTTGGTAACCTCTGCTTGCCCATTGGCCAGAGGATGGTAAGAAGTTGACTTCCTGTGCTTGATCTTATGCTGACTCAATAGATTCTCAATCAGGTGTGAGGTGAATTGAGCACCTTGATTAGTCACTAGCTCTCTAGGGTACCCAAACTTGTAAAACAAATTCTCCCTTAATAAATCATCCACTTTCTCTTCTCTTTATACCTTGACAACCTTGGTTTCATCCCACTTGGTCAAATAATCTGGGCACACAATTATGTAATTTTTCTGCCCTAATGGTGGATCAATGGGCCCAATGAAATCCATGCCCCATTTTTGAAATCGGTCAAGAGTCATTTGAGGTTGCAAAGGCATTTCATTTCTAGGAGTAGGTTTCCCCATTTTTTAGCATTGCTCACATTGACTGGTATATCTTCTTGCAACGTAGTGGAGAGTGCACCAATAGTAGCCAGCTTGCAGTACCTTGAAGGTTGTCCTCTTGGCTACAAAGTGGCCTACACAAGGCCCATCATGACATACCAAAAGGATGTCAAAAACGTTCTCCTCTTTGACACATATCCTCAGAATTTGATCTGGGCCTAGCTTTAAGAGATTGCCCCCAATCCAAGTGAATGGTGTGCTCTTTCTTATAATTATGATTTTTTCCTTGGAGGACAGATTTGGAGGGAATTGTGCAACCAATAAGTAGTTAGATATGTAAGAAAACCATGGAGAGAGAAATGAAATAGAAAATAAATTCTCATCTGTCAGATGATCATCAACCATTACTTCCTCACCTACATGAAAATCAAGCCTAGACAAAGAATCTGCAACTACATTTTCTCTACCATGCTTATCAATGATAGTTATCTCAAACTGTTGTAATAAAAGAAAACATCTAATAATGATGGCATTCACATCAAGGTTGTTCATCAAATATTTAATATCATCATGGTCAGTATGTACAAAGGTCTGGTAACCAATGTTGTAATGTCTAAATTTATTCAATGAATAGACAACAACTAGGAGCTCTTTTTCAATCACAGTATAGTTCAATTCAACCTTGGAAAGATATTTGCTGATGAAATAAATGGGATAAGGTAACTTATCATCTATCTGGCCTAGAGATGCTCCTATAGATTTGTGAGAGGCATCATCATGGATATGGAAAGGAAGAGCCCAATTTAGTCCTCAAAGTATAGGTGTAGTAGTCAACTTGTCCTTTAGGGTTTCTAGGGCCTCTTGGAAGCTTTCTGACCAAAAAAATTTAGAGTCCTTGGCCAATAGTCCAAAAAATAGTGAGGATACTTTGCTAAATTCCTTTATGAATCTCCCATAATATCCAACTAATCCCAGGAAAATTTTGACATCCCTCTGCTTTTGAGGAGTAGGGACCCTCTTTATGATAGCAATTTTATTCTGGTCCACTTGTAGTCCTTCCTAGGATATTGAGTGACCTAGAACAGTCCCTGCATACATCAAGAACTCACACTTCTCAATACTAAGGGATAAGTTAATTTCAATGCATTTGTTTAATAACTTCCCTAAGTTAGAGAGAGCCTCCAGGAAATCACACCCATAGGGAGCGAAAACATCCATATAAATTTTGAGAGAGTCATGGACTAGCTCCACAAAGATGCTCAGGATTTCCCTATGAAAGGTGGAAAGGGCATTACATAATACAAAAGGAGGGACCCTATAAGCAAAGGTAACGCAAGGAAAAGTGAAGGTGGTTGTCTTGGTGCTCTAGGCTGATCTAGATTTGATTGTAACCACTAAATCCATCTAGGAAAGAGAAGAACTTTTTTGCGGCAAGACCATCCAAAACTTGATCAATGAAAGGTAGAGAGAAATGGTATTTTTTGGTGCCTTTATTTAGCTCTCTATAATCCACACAGATCCTCCATTTTCCATTCTTACTTGGGACCAAAACTAGAGGAGACAATTACTCACTATTTGAGACAGCGTAAATGGACCCTACATCCAACAACTTATGCGGTTCTTCTTTAACTATATCTTTGAGTGCTGGGTTCATTCTCCTCTAAGGTTGGATCACTGGCTTGCAACCTTCCTTGATTTAAATGTGGCGAGTACACACTGAAGGGTGCATTCCCTTCATTTCGTTATAACTCTAGGCAAAGGCATCGAGATGCTCTCTTAGCATGTCACATAAATCCTTTTCCTGATGTGTAGAGATAAAGGGATGGATTTTCAATGTTTTTTCTGGACCAAATTTAATCATCTTTACATGAGTAGGACTTGATTCAGGTAGGCACAAATCGATCCAAGGATTATCTTCAACTTTCTTTACGAACTCATCAAGAGACATGGTGTTGGGGGGGTGATTATGGAGGATTTGATCAATCTCGGTAATCTTCATCAGGTTTCCCCCCTCCTATAGTAGCATCTAGGGTACAAATTGGGTAAGACGTGGCAGAGTAGACTTCCTATTCTTCCTCCTCTTCCAATCATAAATTTAAGTCATGCTCTTGAGATGGTTGAGCAGGAGGGTACAAGACCAATTGTTTGGACAAATGTCCATTTTTAATGGTCATATTCCCATCCCTGCAACCTATGTAAGCATCAGTAGTGGCTAACCATGGCCTTCCAAGGATGAGAGGATAACCATTGAACTTGGTCTTAGGTTAGAGAACTAAGAGGTCAACGAGGTATTCCCAGGAATCAATGGATACCATCACATCCTCAATAACTCCCTCACGAGCTACTATGGATGTGTTTGCAAGCTGCAAGAATGTTGTGGTCTTCCTTAATTATCCTTGGAGATTTAGTTTAAGCATAGTCTCCTTAGTCATCACATTGATGGTAACCCCAATATCAATCAAGGTATGGGGGACAATGATACCATCGATGTGCACATCTACCATAATACTTCCAGGGTCTAGATACTTCGAGAAAATCACTCGCCCCAACATTAATTCAGACAAATGTCAAATGAAATTAATGGTAGGGGTGTCTTTATTTCTCCTCCCAGTATGTTTGAAGAATTTCTCCTTGATTAACTTGTTATATGGGGACATCCTTGATATCTTGGAGGAGTGGGATTTTCACACACAATTTTTTCAATTCACCTATAAGCTCAGTCTCTTTAGGAATGTGCTAGATAGGACCTCTCAGGAAAAGGAGGTGGATTGGCTTGAGGAACACTATCCTCCTTTTCCTCTTCAAGCTCCTCCGGTGGAGATGGAGGTTGACTATATGAAAGCACTCTTCTAGACCTGAGGTTTATTTCTTGAATCTCCACAACATAGGCAGGGTAAGATGTCTCTCCACTATAGACTTATTGTATTTATTTGTTATTCGGGTTCATATTTGGTTCAGATAGCATCTAAGGTTGCTTAGGTGGATCAAGGTCAAGTAGTTGTGGTTGATGTGGAGGTGAAGGGAGTAAGGCTAGAGCTTGGTTGTTTGGCGGCCTCCACCCCTATGATGGTGTATTCCACTAAGGTTGTGAGGGAGCATATGGCTGAAATGATTGATTGGTAGGTTGGTGTCACACGGAATGAGTTATATTTGCGGACAAATCCAACCTTCCTAGGAGTCTGAGACTCTCTAATGACAAACAAACCAAACAAGAGCTATCCCTCTCTAGATACACACCATTCTATGAG
>APFE030846829.1:0-15423 GCA_000404065.3 Pinus taeda
CCATGTTTGAGCTCCCAGGGTGAGGAATTGAGATGGAGGGCTCCTAGGGTTAAGGGAACTTTAGACAATAAGGTATCACCCCTATCTATTACCCATAGGGTTGGAGTAGTAGCTTACCCTATATTGGTCTTTGCAAAGTATACCCTAGTTGGAATCATACCCATAAGTAGGGCTTGTTGGGATTTTCCCTCCCCTTTTGGCCAACGGGTTGAGGAGGCTTGGAGGTGTGTGATCCTTACCTCTTGGTAAGTCATGTATCTTTTCTAAGTTGGATTATGATGCAGTTTTTCTACCACATGAATTCTTAGAGTCATCAATGAGAGGATCAATAGGCAAAACGATTAGGTTGAGAATGAGCTCCTTGATGTGATACCAGGGTTTAGATGTGCTCTGTTGTATGTATATATATCATATTTCTCGATATGGGGTTGTAGATGTGTTGTAGCATCATTTATCACCCTTGTATACTTGATCCTCTGAGTCATGGCCTTGGGCAGCTCTTTCCCTTTAGACTTGGTCCTTTTACTAAAAAGCATTATTTTAAATTCCATACATAACTCTACCCTTCAAAAATAACATACACACATGGATCCATCTCTACCCAACCCATGTATATCATTTGAAATATAAAAAAATAGAAACCTCTATTTTATGGGCGGGGTTTACAGTTTACACTGGAAGCCCACCTACAGGAGCCTGTGGCCTAACTATGTCCCAACTAAAACAATTGTTTTGAGGTGGTATAAATACACCTCATGGGAAGGCATAAGGGGAGAGAAAGGTAGGATATTGATATTATATCCAATTGGTCCTTGATCAAGTCTAATTTATCCCTGTGCCTCCTGCACTCCCAGGTATAGTAAACCCTTGTTTACTCATAGAGATGACCATCTCCTTTATATGGCATCTACGTGTATGCATTTGAAAGAGGATTGTTGAGGCTTGGGTTGGACAGATTTGGAGGAAGGTTTCACTTGGATCTATTGTCAAATCAGGTTGTATTCTTCCAGGTTTTCTTTGCAAACATCAATAAATAAGTTATGTCATGTTCTTGATAGTTATGATCATTATGCTTTAAGTCATGTTATGATCTAATTATGTATGATTTCATGTTTTATATCCATATGTGTATATGATCTAACATTCATATCTTGAACATGCTTCGAACTACTGCTAGTATATATGCTTTTCTAGAATGAGTTGCAGGTTTTGAAGCATTGGAGGAAGTATATTTTTTGAACCTTGTGGGAACATATTCAAACATAGGACCTACGAGTACTCTCTCTTCATCCCACCTTAGTAGTTTAAGCATTAGGACTACTTGTTTTCTTGCTTCTTGTTGGTATATGCCCTTCGATCTGTTGGGTTTTTCAACCCAGATCCTAGGGTGTTTTATCTAGTAATAAGATGTATAGCTCCCCCATGAGATTCTAGGTTGAAATGTGCTCTCCGATGTGGTTCCAAGTTGAGATGTGCTCACTGATGATATGCTCTTTGATGATGGTGTGCATTGTAGATATAACTCCCCATTGATGTTTCCATAGATTCCAGATAGTAGCCCAATGAATAAAGGGTGGTAGCTTATGCTCCCCTTCGATGACAAATTCTTCTTCTTTTAGATTCGAGAATTTTCAACATATCAGCAGGGACAATCAAGATAAGGAGGAATAAGAAAAAGATGAATCAATATGAAAATTAATGATTAGAGATGATAAAATACTTGAGATAGGACATATGATGTCAGGATGAGATATTGATTGATGGATAGATATTGATAGGTGGAATTCTCCCTAGTTAAGGGGAGTATTAAAAATATGCAATTGCAGTCAAATTCCACTTTGTACAACTCAATTTATGGAGATAATAACTACATTAAATTTCTCTTTACGAGAGGACCAAAATCAACCAAAAGATATCTCAAATCAAAAAAGGGAAAGTATATTTATGAGGTAAAAAAAACCCACATGTGCATATTTGATATGGTTGGCCCTAAAGAAAAGTGGACCCTCTTGGAAGGCTATAAATACAAGTGACCTCTACCTCATTTGGACACAATCATGAGACACACTTTTATCTTGGTTTTTGGCTCGCATAGGTCTGAGGCTCATTCGCAAAGGAATATGTTCACTCTGACGTGAAATTGAAGGGTCTGAAGCTTGCATTTTAGATCTAGGGTTTTGGGCCACAATTGCAGGCACAACACAGAAGGAACTCAATCACAATCACTCCCACAGAAGCTCATGTGTGCAATGGGATCCTTACAATCACACAGACATCTCATTGTGCATGCAAATCGGGAGTTAGGGTTTTCATAGACATAGTTGCACAGACATCATACTATGCATGTGGTCGAGAGTTAGGGTTTTCATAGACATAGTCGCTCGCTCGACACATATTAGATCCAACCCTAGTTGCTTGCTCGCTAGGATGAAGGGTGTGCCTAGGTTTCTAAAGTCACTCAGATGACTCCTCCTCCATGCAACTAGGAAGTAAAATATGTAATCTCATTTTTTTGGATATTTCACTCAGTGACTCCAGGGTTTGGTAGTTGATTGCAATCAATGACAGTTCAGTATAGATTTCAAAATCAGTGTTTTGAGTATAAGATTTGTTAGGTTTGTTTCATGGATGTTGTAGTTGATTTTTATTATTAACTTCCTAGATGAAGATATGGATCATTTGCTGAATCATTGGATGACAATCTATAAGAAGAAGAATTTTCAAGGGTTTTCCCCATAGTGGGTTTTTCCCTGGTCTCCGAACAATCCCAGTGTCTCTATGTCTGAATGATTTTCTTTTATTTTTCCTTTATGTTTCACTACATTAATGATGATATTTTTATTTCTACATAGTTGCATATGATGATTACTAATGATGTAAATCTAAATCATGTTTTGATGTTATGGGGTGAACATAATGTGTTAATGAAGAAATGCAATTATCAAAGAAAAGAACAATATAGCCCTAAGAAAATTTAACAAAATCCTCAAGGTTAGCAACCAAGTGGATAAGAAGAAGAAGAGGAAGATTCATAAGAAGAAAAATAAGTAGGGGGAAACCAAGTAACCATTGCTATGAATGAAACTAGTATGGAGAAACCTTGCAATCAGCTACAAAAAGATAAATTCCCTTACATGATTTGGAAGAGTGATCACCCTCTTAGATATGTCCTGGTATTACCAAGGTATTAGAAGTGTGGTCCATAGGCTTACATCATCCTTTATCATCAACCTCTGGATATCATGCTGGTGATAAGCCATCAACTAGTTATCATAAGATCCATGGGAAAAAGGGTAAAGTTAAGTTTCCTTGTAGGTTATGTGAAGGGAATCATACTATTCACCTTTTTCCTTATATGGATGAAGCATAAAATTTTTTGGAAAACCTTACAGCTTCTCAACCTCATCTTCCAGCTGGTTATCATAAGCTTTCCCCTAATCCTCCACTAATTGATGAAGTGATTGATCGCAATCCAAATCCAATCAATCCCACTCTCTTTGAATGTGAATCCTATGAGTCTCTTCCTTACCAATCATTGGTTGAGAAAATAGTTGACTCGACTACACCTTCAGTGGATCATACATTTCCCATAGAGAGTGAACTTCATATCACTCAGGTTCTTCTTATTTCTTTATATTCCAATTAAATGTGGGGCAATCCTCCCATTCCAATGGTACAAGGAAATAACTCTCCCGTTCTAATGACACAGGGGGACAATCCTCCCATTCACACAACACAAGGAGGTAATCCTTCTATTCCCACGGAATAGAGGAGAAGTTCTCCCATTCCCATATAACAAGGGGGTATTTCTTGCGTTCCTACGACACCGCCTCCAAGTACTATGGTCACTTATTTTGATTGGAGTCGATTGGTAAGATATCATCTTCCTCATTATGTGCCCTTACAAATCATAGTATAGGCTTATAATATGCCCGTAACTAGCACAATTATAAGTGAAGGTGCATCTGTTAGTATTATTTCCTCAAACACTTGGAAAGCTTTCGGTTCTCCAAAACTTGTGCCTGTTACCCAAAATATGTTGGCTTTTAACAGAGGAGCCAGTCAACCATTAGGGATCCTTCCTCAGTTTCCTATTACTTTGGGAGGAAAGGTTGTCTATAAAGATGTGATGGTAGTCCAAGGACCTT
Source organism: Pinus taeda (assembly GCA_000404065.3). Classification (NCBI taxonomy): domain Eukaryota; kingdom Viridiplantae; phylum Streptophyta; class Pinopsida; order Pinales; family Pinaceae; genus Pinus; species Pinus taeda. The sequence goes on from APFE030846829.1 coordinate 4,149, forward strand.
TGGATTTTAATTTACTCCTTGGGCGTGACTATTTTTATGACATGGGGTATCTTGTCCCTAAACTCTTTTGTGTGATGTGTTTCCTGCATAAAGGAAGAATCATTACCATTGACCAAATTTCATTCGTTAGTCCTAGTTTGACTCCCAATCAATCAACTTCCTTAAATGGTCCTTATATGAAAGTGGTGTCCTCCCCGCCACAGATTAATTAGGTGGCAACTTATTATACGCCTGCATCTAATGATGATCTAGTTGGTGATGTAGTGCATCATGTACTTGGGGCATTGGAGCTTGATCTTTCCATTAGATCCCTTGATATTTATCCCTTCCAGAGAATTTTTCTCCCATATGATGATAGTTTCTTGGAAACCATGGTCTCTTGGAGGTCATGATCAAGGTTCCGAGAGCATAGTTCCTTTTCTTCTATCAAGCTCCTTAAAAATTGAAACAAGATTTTAGGGCATAAATCATTTTCTTGTGTCAATATCCTTAAACAATGAAATAAGGTGTCATGAGCAGATTTCTTTTCTCGTGTCAAGATCATTAAAAAATGAAACATGTCCCCTTACAATTTGAGTCTTTTACTAGATCTCGTAAATTCCCAGATAAGTCTTTCACTTGATCTTGTAAATTAACCTTAATTCCATCCACTTGTTAGTAAGCAGTATTCTACTTAGGTGCATGAAATGAAGCTTGAAGGGCATGTGCCTAGAATTGAGTCATTATGTTCAGGGCATGCAAAGTTATTTCAAGCATAATTTTTTCCTTGTTTCAAGCTTGTGTAAAAATGAAACCATTCTCATTCTATCTCTCGTGATTCCCATTTTTATCATCTTGTTGCTACCAAATGTGCCCTGGTTTTGTTTTTCCATCATTGCCATCTACTTGGCCAATCATACACTTTCACTTAGTTTTTACCCTTACCTGAGGAACAACTACGATGAGTGGTCTTGTTATCTTGCCTCTTAACCTCTACTTGTTTGGAGTAGTTCCATCATGACTGGAACCAATTGCTACCCATTTGTAGCATTCGTTCCTCTAGGAGGATTCCTTTTTTAGTTCTTTTCAGACTCCCAAAACATGAAATTATTGTCGAGCACTTGTATTTTCGAACTCGTTAAAGTAAATGAAAATACATCTACTCGGTACAATTTTAACCCTTTTTCAGACTAAGATAGACTATTTTACGAAAAAGGAATACCTTAGTAAAACATCGCTAAGAGGTTCTCCTAAGTACTTTTTTCTACCTTTCCGGACTCAAGAGACTATCTACGAAAAGGAACCTTGCGATAATTATTTTTCGCCTCTTTTTCAAACTCTTTAAACATGAAAAAGATGTCAAGTTATACCTTCACTGGACTCATTAAAACATCAAACAACAATGGATTCATCGATCATGATAGGACCCAACCACTCCTCAGAGTCTGTTAAATATACTTAAAGGGATTCATCTGAAGGATGAACTTACAAATCAAGCATATGTTATCCTCCTCAAGCTTGTCAAAAATAAAGAGGTACTAACCAACAATGGTTGGGGAAACTGGGAAAATAGGGCACTCCACTCATTAATGGAAGTCAATCGCTCTTGAACACGACACTCTTCCGCTTCATCATTGTGGATGTTGGGTTGGGAAATCTAATTGTCTTTGGTTCATCATACCTTTTCAAAGCCTCCATTTTTAGTTGGGTCAATGCTTCCAACTCCATTTAGTGTCAATGATAATAATTATCATAATACCAGTTCCATATCATAATTATTTTATCTCAAATCATGATACCTATTTCATGTTGTTGATGGGGGATACATCAAGGCCCTCCCGCGATGGATTGCTTCCTGTTGAGATCAACTCATTATCCAAGAATTTGACTTACAAACTTACCCTTTGGTACCTTGGTGCTTGCAAACATCAACGGAAATTTTCCTCACTCTCAGCAATAGCTTTAAATAATTGGCCTTCAACTGACATATTTTGTGTGGTGTTTGATTTCAACTCATTCATTCACACCATACAAATTGTACTGCAGTACCTCGAGACCATTAACATCATCGATAGTTTCTCTCGCATTTGTTAATGGCTTGCATCATTGGCCAATAATCAGATGGTGTCTACCATATTTGACTCTGACTCATTGATTCACATGGCTAGAGTTGTACATTGGATGGTTGTGTGAATGATATAGAAGACCCCATATCTAGTTCCATCCATTTGGGCTACTATTTTAGGATTATACGAGATCACAATGTATGATGGCTATGATCATACAGACAATCATTAATCACGGGTCCACCTTTTGTCATCAGTAGACATGTCTATTTGATCATTGTACATGTAATGTTAGCTTATGTTCTAAGCATGGGTATGCCTCCATTAGCAGATATATCATGATGTAAATGTATTGTAACAAATAATGATCTCACCAATTTTTCTTGATCCCAACTTTTCACATGGTAAAGCTCTTTAGTCATCAGATGCCATTTCTGACTTTGCACTTTAGGAGGAAATCTATTATAGGAAATTTTGTCACATATGGTCAATAAGCATGTTAACTGGATCAATCAACATCCTTTTACCCCTTGTCATCAACTTTGCACAAATCTTTAAGCATGACTCTCCCTAATCCCCGATTTTATGCCTTTAACTACTTCATTTCAATGAATTTTCAGTCCCAATGCACCTTTCTGCCTTGAGAGATAGTTTTCACCAACATGTTGACCCTCTCTAGACCTATGTTGATCCCTAGTAGGTTTCCCCTTATTAGGGGTGCATTGATTCTAGAAAACCGAGAAAAAAACAAATCCTAAAACTTCCTCTTCCAGATTATTCTAGAGGTTGTTCTAACCATTTACCTAGGCTGAAATTATTGAATCATGTCCTATCATACCTTGGATACTTCACCCCTTATCCCTTGAGCTCATCCTCCCATCAAGACGGGATCTCAAGCCTATATTGGTAAATGGATAATAATTCCTAACCTACCATCCTCTCCTATATATTTACTTCCATCCACAAGCTAGGGGTTGTGTTTTGGAGATAGATTTTACCCTCATGCTGTTGTTGTGAGAGTAATTATTCCATGCATTAGGATGATATAGAGATACACTTTGTGACAAGGAAGGACAAGTCAACTTGGAGGAGCTCTTATACAAGATCAACTCTATATTTGGTTGTAACTCTCTCCATTTCTATTAATACAAATATTTCATTTTTTTCCTATATATGATGTTAAGGTTTCATGTATTTCAATACCATGTTGATATATTTAATGAAGTGATTGGATTATACTACATAGATGTCATAGATCTTTGGCTTGTGTTGTCTGATTTTGTACGTTCTAATTATAGCGATCGAAGCTAGGATTGGAGCATACAAGCTAAGAGAGGAACAAGTCTTACGATAGATTCTAGGTAGGCTTCATACCGTTGTCCATTTACTTTAAGTAAAAAATTGGTTTCTTTTCTTTCTGTTGTTCTAGACTAGGCCACCTAGTCTAGGGAATATACTTTTGTCCACAGTCATAGATTTTGTATAATGATAGTGACATGTCACATCACCATATATTCATTGAAGAGTCTAAATTCATTGCAAAGATTGATCATTTCTACCATACGAAGTTAAGAGAGGCCATTGAAATTGAGAAATATGCCAAAAATATCAATAGGGACAATGGTTTGAAGCTAAGCAAGACTTGGGTTCTTGCCTTTATTTGCGAGTTTTATTTTATTGTTTGCTTTAAATTCTATTTTTATTTATTTTATTTTGATATCCTTTTGTTCTTAGTGATTTATTTAGTTTACTCTTAATATATATATATATATATATATATATATATATATATATATAAATATATATATATATATTATATATATATGTTTAAATTCAATTCCCTTAATAACTTCCTTTGGCTATACTTTATTTTTCAATAAACTAACCATTGATGTTAATTATGAAATTTATATAAAATATTAACATAATTATCTTATAATCTCTTACAATTGACTTTATTAGTTATAATCTCTTGACTAAAAACTAGTCGTTAAGGTTAGTTTTATTAAATAATATTTTTTCATAATGACTAATTCTTGAACTTGATGCATTTGGTCGCTATTTATTCATATTGATTGATATGTTTTTTCAGCTTGGTCTTGAAGATGAACCTCATTAGTAGGTTCGAAACGTTGACCATAAAATTATTCAACATGGTTAATTCAAAAAAGAGTCTCAAACAGTAATGATCTTATAACATGGATATTTTAGATGCAACAAAACTTTGATCTAAACCAAGTAGCATCGTTACAAAAGGTAAATATTGCATCCATGTTTTTAGAATAGGACCAACATGTATGGTATCAGTGGCTTTGTGAAAGGAAAAATGATTTTGTTATATCTTGGTCCAATTTTATAAAGGAAATTATCACGCATTATGGGGATATTAAAAATAATACATTCTTTAGTCAATTGATAAATATTGGAAAAAAAGGTCTAGTTACAAAGCACATTTAACAATTCCAAAAGTTGAGTCTCAGGGTAAGGAACACTTCAGAGGATAATTTTTTAAATCTATTTATGGGAAGTTTAAGGGAAATAATCCAACATGATATATGTCTCTTTGAACCTATATCTCTAGACCATGTTGGCGGGCAACTTAATTATTGATTAAATTACTTACATTAAATCATCAATTTAGAGTTCATGAACTGGTGAAGTACACTTGCACTATATATGCTAATCTATTAACTTTTATTTGAAAGGAAACTATTCTAATTGGAAGATAAAAATTAAACCTATTTATGGAAAGAACTTAGTAAGCATATGCATACATTCGGTCTTAGAGGCCTAAATCAAATTCAAGACTTGGAAATTAAATGAATTCAAAGCAAACTATGCTAAGTGAAAGCTTCAAAATCTATTCTATGAGATAAGGAAATCAAATCTTATTCTATTAAACTTTTAAAAGACAAATTTACTCTCCTTATGCTTTGAAATGAAACTTAATCTACTTGACTAGAAAAAGAAACCTATTCTATGAAACCATGAAACAAACTTATTCTATGAATCTATTCTATGAAACTTTGAAGGAAAATTTAATATATGTGATTTGAAAGGAAATCTAAGATATCAATTCCTGAAAGTAAAGTTGATCTAAAAGCTACAAGACCTTTGAAATAAAAAGATGATTCTAGATAGAAAATAGGGAGAAATGATATAATAATTATGGAAGCCTCAAAAGATTACTAATGTGCACACTCTAGACAAGAGCCAGTCATAAATATCATGCATAAATCTAAGACAAAGCTTAAAAGAAATTCAAGGTAAATCTTTTGGTCTTTTTGGTTTATTATCAAATTCTTGAATTGCAATGAAACAAAATCAAATGAGTGCAACTTCTAAAAACAAAGTATTAATAAAACTGAACATCTAAACAAACTGAACACTAAGTAAAGAAGATTATAATCTAGTTGCAAAGCATAAATAAATTAAATCAAAATGAAAAAAGGCATCTATACTATCTCACGCATCCTCAAGGGGGCCTCCTGGTGAGTGTGCGAGGTTAAAAACTTCATATTAGAAGACTTGAATCACCAACATAATCACATAGATTCCATGAACAAAGTTTGCATTAGTTGAATTTTAAAAAGGTAGTTACAATAGGAAATGATAATAGCAATAGTGTTGAACTTAATTTGATGTCTTTAAATTTCAAAATGAAGCATTTTTATGATGGTTTCAAGATTAACAACTCAAGAAATTATTACCTAGAATTGAGAATTGGAATTGACATCTAAGCTTCTAGATCAAAATAATACTTTTGCTTCTCATAGTTCACTAATGAAGGAGTGAATCATGAGAAGGTATTAATTGACACATCATCAACTTAAACTCAGTTCTTCAGATCTCACTCACTTTCTATTTTCCATGCTCACTTGATTGTAGAGCCAATCTCTTGATATTATGCGTGAACCAAGTATTCCATAGCCACGTTGACCACAAGTTTGACCAATGAGCCATGCTTATTTTGTGAGTTTCCATCTGTGACCAGTAGGTGGATGTCCATGTAGGTGACATTTGCAAATTTCTCATGTTCTTTGGTCATCTTCAATAATTTTCTAGCATGTAGAACTTAAGGACTTGGCTGTGGAAATTCAAGTTAGCAGCAGAAAGTGCATAATTTGGTAGATATAACATATTTTAAACCAATTTCATAAATAAAACATAGATTTTCATATATTGTTGTATGATTACCTTTTTATTATCACTATCATGACCTCTATGACCTTTAAGTTATAAACGAGATGGAATGAAGTGAAAATGGATAACAAAATCGGTGGAAAAAGGGAAAATGGATTGTCAAAAGGAGGACAATCTAGAGGCTCAACATTCCCCTATGCTAAAGGTGTTGCATTTCCTCATGCACAAAATTCAAAACTTGTAGGGATGTCCTTTAAAGTATTGCCTTTGATGCCTAGATCAAAACATCTAGCTATTTGGTCTGCATTCTCTTGGCCTTTACTGGGGAAAAGTATAGGGGTGAAATTTCGCAAATGGGCTACGTTTGGACATTTTCTAAAAGAAATATTCTTAAATTTGGTTAAAAATTCACCAATTGTTTACATACATATGACTAAATGGATGATATTTGCTAAAAAAACTATCCATTTCAATAGTAAAATACATTTTTTTTTAATATTTTCCTACATTCCATACGTATGAATTTTCAAACCAGAATAATTGTGTACAATACTATATATATAGGAAAATATTTAAATCCTTAAAAAATATCTTCGTCTTTACATCCAATGACCACCATGGTTTTCTCATTAATTTACTTCCTTGTAATTCTCTGACTTTTTGTTTAAGAACTTTATTTTTTTATTTGCGTTTTTATTCTTCTAGTACCAGTAACACATCCTGAGTAGCATAGTATCATTATGAGCTTTTATTACTTAATTCTCATCCTTTACGTGATTATTCAACACTTCTAGTTTATAAACCTCCTGATTCAAAGCTCTAATGAGATTTTTATCTCTTTGAGAATAATTATTGACCGCTTACTCAAGTGGATCAAACATAGGAGCATCATCATGTAAAGCATCATAATAAAATTTTGGTTTGAGGGGAGAATTTTGTAGGAATTTACAGGGTAAGTTCCTCAGATAGAACGCCAAAGGACACTTCTCACAAATAGATCATATATTAACACACCAGTATTCTTGACATGGTTAAAACCCTCAAAGAGGGAAACAGTCAATGGCCTGAGCCAACACAGCCACTTCATGCAATTTATTAATAAAGGAAAGAAAATTTGCATAAGCTTCTCTCATGAACGGTCACCTTACAAATGACCCTCCATGCTCCTTAAATAGAGATCATGGACCAATTAGGTGTTAAGCCATGGATCAAGTGTTGGTAACAATGAGGAGAGAATGAACCGTTGGATCACTCCATGTCTAGAACATATCATGATCGTTGGATTGTAAGTTACAAAAGTACATAGTAAGGAAACACACTTTACCTAACTCTACACTAGACCAAGTTATACTTAAATATCTCCTATGTGCTGGAATATCCTAACATCCCCCCTTAAGAACAACTTGGGATAGGATTGAAGGATGTACAAATATGACACAGTAGGAGAAGGAAGGAGGAATTACAGCCTATCCCCCCTTAGTGACAACCTCTTGAACTCCAACCATAAATCGAAGTTTAGTAAACTTCACGTCTATGTGAGCCTTTGTAAAGATGTTTGCAACCTGGTCATCTGTTGAACAATATTTCACTTCAAAAACATGGTCATGAATGATATTTTTGATGAAGTACATGTGTAGTTCAATGTGTTTGTTGTGCTGATGTTGGACTGGATCTTTGCATGGTTGAATGGCACTTTGATTATCACACCAAAGTGTAGTCGTATGCTGTTGCTAAAAGCCAATCTCTGACAAGATCGAACGAAGCCACAGGGCTTCCTTACTAGTTTCTATGGTTCCACGATACTCTGCTTATGTTGAAGAAATAGAAATGGCACTTTGCTTCTTGCAAGCCCATGTAATAGGTCCAGAACCAAGAGTGAATACATAACCAATAGTAGACTTTCAATCATCAGGGTCACAGCCCAATAGGAATCAGTGAAACCAACCAATAGAGGAGATGCTTCTACACTGTAATGAATCCTAAACTGAATTGTACCTCAAACATAATGAAGTATTCTTTTAGCTGCTTTCCAATGAATTTCATGGGGGTTTTTCATAAATTGAGCAATAAGGCTAACAACAAAGGAAAGGTTGAGACGAGTATGGGTCAGATACAAAAGTTTTCCTACAAGCTAATGGTATAAGGTAGCATCAACTTCAAGGGAAGTACAAGTGACTGAAAGTTTGGCTTCAGACTGAAACGAAGAAGGGGCTAGCTTACATCCTTCCATGTGAAAGTACTGTAGAAGATCACATGCATACTTGGACTGGGAAAGGGAAATACCTTCCTTGGATTGCAAGACTTGAAGACCAAGAAAATAGTGTAAGTGTCCTAAGTCTATCATTTCAAACTTCTTTATAAGGTTGGATTTCACATGGTTTATAAGGTTGGGATCACTATCAAAAAGGATAAGATCATCAACATAAAGAACAAGAATAATAAGATACTTACCCACTTTCTTGGTGTAGGCAGTATTGTTAGATTGACACAAAGAAAAGCCAATATCTAAAATAAAGCTATCCATTTTGGCATACCAAGCCCGAGGGGATTGCTTGAGACCATAAAGGGATTTTTTAATCCAACATACAAGGCTAGAGTCTATTTGTATAAAGCCAGGAGGTTGTTCCATATAGATTTCTTCATGCAAGTCCCCATGCAAAAAGGCATATTTAACATCCATCTAATGGACTTCCCATTTGAAAGGGGGATCAATGGAAAGAACAAGGTAGATAGAGTTCATTTTGGCAACAGGGGAGAAGGTTTCAATAGTCAATTCCTTCAACTTGTGAAAAAACCTTCGCAACAAGACGAGCTTTATGTTTATCAACTTTTGCATCAGGTCCAAACTTGGTTCTGTAAACCCATTTACATCTAACAAGTTTTCATCCCTTTGGAAGAGGAATAAGATCCCATGTATCATTTTTCAATAATGAACGATATTCTTCATTCATAGCTACGTCCCAATCTAGATAGCCTGAAGATTCTGCAAAGGTGTCAGGATCATAATTCATTGAAGCTTGAGCTAGTAAAGAAGAGGCTCTATCAAACTAAGAACGTGTATGTCACTGATCTATAGGATCACCTGCAAGAGCACTTGCTACATCCTGAGTAGCTGAATGAGGATCCTAAGAAGGTGAGGGAGGATTTTCATCCTCGTTGTCATCATCTGAAGAAGAAATATTTTCATAAGTAGAAGGGATAGAGAGAGGTGGCACATCTGCTAAACTAGGCTCATAGGCTACTATATTTTCAAAAAAAATTACGTCTCTTCTAATCATAATATTTTTGGACTTAGGTGAAAGAAGTCTATATCCTCTAATATCTTCATAATATCCAACAAAAATACATTTTTCACTCTTATGTTCTAAAGCTTTATGTTTCTCATCTAGAATATGGGCCCATGCTTCACTTCCAAAAACATGAAAGTGACTTACGTCTAGTTTAATTGAGATCCATGCTTCTTCTGGAGTGATATTCTTTAAAACCTTAGTAGGAGTTTGATTTACTATGTAATTTGCAAATTTAATTACTTCTGCCCAAAAATTAAGACTAAGTCATTTAAATTGAAGCATACAATTAGCCATTTCCTTTAAGGTGTGATTCTTCCTTTCAGCTACACCATTTTGTTGTGGAGTATATGGAATAGTATGTTTCATTTGAATTCCATACTCAGTGAAAAAGTTGATGAATTTGTTGTTAACATATTCTCTGCCATTATCAGGTCTAACTTAAGAATTTGATGTCTAGATTGTTTCTCAACAAAGGCCTTAAAGGCCAAGAAAATGTTAAATACTTCATTCTTGAGTTTTAAGAAGTATACCCAAGTGTGTCTAGAGAAATCATCAATGAAAGCTAAGAATTACTTGTAGCCAAATAATGAAACAACTAGAAGTTGACCACATAAATCACTATGCACAAGTTGTAAAGGGGCTGAGGCGTGCCAAGAGGCACATTTTTCAAAACTATCCCGATGATGTTTTCTGAGTACACATATAGAACAAACACCATCTCTGCAAGATATCATAGGAAGACCTGTCACCATATTTTCTTTACATATATTTTGAAGGAGCGATAGTTTAAGTGACCAAATCGCTCATGCCAAAGTTTGCTCAGTTCATCATCATGAGCAACAAATATCGAGGAAAGAGTTGATGAGCCAAAATTGTTAAAATTATACAACCTTGTAGAATCATTGGCAATGCCAGTAGCTAAAATATATCTAGGATCTCTTAGGTCCTTAATTACAACATCATGAAGTGAGAATTCAACGATTTTACCTTCACCTGAATGAGTTATCTGATATATAGATAGAAGATTGCAGGATAAGGTTGGAACACATAATACATCATTAAATTGACCATTGTCTAGATAAATAGTTCCAATCCCTACAACAATAAGAGGTCTATCATCACCAACATATATATTTTTGGTGTTACAATCATTTAAAGAAGAAAACGTGGCCTTTGTTTTTGGCCATGTGATAAGAAGCTCTAGAATCAATGAGCCACTCATGAGAATGAGAAGAAGAAGATATATTTAGTGCATAACCAAACCAAGATGCTTAACAACCACATGCAGAAAGTATAATTCCTAAAGATGAATTTGAAGCTGAAGAGTGCTCCAAATGGATGTTATGCTTCTTCATTGCTACTTCCAAGACTTCCATCTTCTTAAAGAATTTGGATTCTAAGTGTCCATCTCAATCATAAAAGTTGCAATGTTTATCAAACTTCTTCCCTTTGATTTTATTTGCCTTATCATTTTGTTGAATTGATTTTTCATTTTGAGACTGAAATTTCTTAGGACCCTTGTTTGGTTTAGGACCATTCTTTTTAGGATACTTTTTCTTAGGATTCTTTGAATTTGGTTGTTTCTAGATGGCTAAGGCTTTCTTATAAGAGTTTCCAAAATTAAGAAGACCAAGATGTAAGAGTTTTTCTTATTTGTTATTAAAGAATCATAAAAGGCATCAAAAAGAAGAATTTGTAGTCTTGTCCTTGAGAAATAAAGCCTTATGTAGTAGAATGGAAGGTGGAAACAAACACAGAGTAGGCTGGTCCCAAATTAGTAAGAATGGAATAGATAAG
>APFE030846831.1:0-12212 GCA_000404065.3 Pinus taeda
TTACCAAGGTACGGATGATGAACATCCCATATTTCATTTGCAGGAACATAGAGAGGATGAACACCTTCATGCAGCACAAAACCCCTCAGCAGCAACTTAACAGTGTTTATCACTTTGCTCTTATTAATATTTTGGTCGATCATCAGCTGGGATTACAAGGCATTACTTGGGATGACTTCATCTCCCGTGACCTCTTCAACACTTCACAGATATTATCAGAGGTTGAGCTTGAGATAGGTGGTCCTTCTCATCAGTATGAGCACCATGAGACCACTACTATGCCAGTATTCATCACTTATCAGAGAGGCAGTAGACATTTGTTTGCAGCAGCAAAGCGAGTGTTATCTCCACCTGGGGTGGAAGGGTCCTCGCTTCCGACATTGGAAATACAGGTACAGGACAGGGGCAAGAAGCCCATGCATGACGAGGGGCCATCAGGTGAAAAAGAGGCTGACTTCATCCTCATTCATGATGATGATACAGACGTGGAAAGTTCCGAACTTAGGAGGAGCATCCAAGACCAGCAAACGAAGATCCAAGCCTTGTCTCTCAATTTGGAGAGGTCCAAGTGGATTATCAGGTATTTGGAGCAGAGGAACAAATAGCTCGAGGACCAGCATGAGATCATGGAGCTGCAACACATCCGTGAGAATCGCCAAGCTACCCAACATAGGAGGATTGAGCTCACTCCCTTAGAGCAAGAGATTAACAATGACCGAGAGTCTTGGCTCGAGCGTATCAACATCCACCTTGAGAGTCTACTAGAGAAGGCTGACAAGGACAAAACCATATTGAGGAGGATGGTTTATCACTACAGGGCACGGAACATGAGTTCAAAGGCTCGGATAAGGAGTTTGAAGGCGAAATTGAGCAAAACGACAAAGAAGCAAAAGAGGCAAAAAGAGCAAGGTTGGCTTCGAATCTTGGCTAAAGCCTCTATGGCCTAGCATAGCACTTCATAGGGAACCTCCAACCCAAATTTCAAAGAATTTGGGGAAATTTTGGTCACATGACAAATTTTTGGGCACAACACAGGGTTTTTCTCCCTGTGCGTCGCGCCACTGGCGCGACGCTTAGGATTGGGAGCTCCAAATCACAAATGGCTTGTATTTTTGGATTTATCATGAAAAATCATGCCTGATGGTGCATGGAAAAGAATTTTAGGCATATTTTGAGTCCCCAGGAGGTCAAAAAGACTCAAACAATGACCTCTCTGCCCCTATTTTGACACACAAACAATGACCTCTCTGCCCCTATTTTGACACACAAACAATGACCTCTCTGCCCCTATTTTGACACACAGGAAGCAGTCCTGGGATAATGAATTTTTGGAGGGGAAAATGAGCACCAAATGCAGAAATTCCACTTGGGTTGGAAAGTAGACAGTCCAGGCTTTCCAACAAGCACACTTGGGCACAATTTGGACTCCAGAAGGTACCTCAAAATCGCCTCCAAAGTGGCGCGACGCATATAGATTTGGGCACAGCGCATATAGACAAAAGGCCAAAATCACTTCTGCTTCGTGACATTTTGATTCGCGAATTTCTCCAAGTGGGCCCGCTCATTTCCACTACACTTTTTTCAGCAGCTAAGGCAAAGTTTAAATAATATTTTCACTAAATTTTGGCTTCTATCCAAGTGGCAAAGGAAGGCGAGCAGTCACCCAAGCCATTTGTCATTTTTGTAACGATGCACCTGTAACTAATGGTTGGCTTTCCATTTCCATTTTTAATGATTTTAAAACCTCCCCAACTCTTGGTCGTTCTATTTCCCCATGGCATAGTCTATTTATTGTATGCAAACCATTTGCAAAGGGTTGGTTGTAATTTCTGGGAGACTGTGGGAGGTTCTTCATTGTATATTTTGACAGAGAATTAATGAAAGGCAGTGGCTCTGGTTCATGAGATTCATGTGGTGTGAGTGTAGAAAATGTGTTCTCTTTATGTTTCATATGTATTTCTTTATGTTTCACAGTTCATTCATATTCATTTCTAGTGAAATTTTCTAAGTAAGATAAGGTAGAATTCATGTTTATTCCTCTGCCTGTGGGAAAGTTTCATGTTATGTGTTCTTCTTCTGTTGAAAAGGATTCATGTGTTTATGCCCTTTTCACCCTCCTAAACAATCTTTCCATTCCGCATTATTTCAAATTTAATTGCTAGACTTTCCCCCTGTCTTGCCTCACGAAGTAATCTGTGCCTTTGTGTTAAATTTTCTGCTCATACTGTTCGTTGGTCTCATATATCCTAGAAACTCAGTCATTTATAAAAAATTGCTTCTTGTTTCTATATTTATTTACCTAGCCTAAAATAAATATTCACTGTAAGTCACCTTAGACCATATCGTTTATTTATTCACTAAGCGTGACACGGAGAGAGCCCTCTCCTGTTCTGGTAGGGCTAGCTACGAGACTGAGCGTGGCTTGTGGTTACCCTGAATTTTTCCTTCCTTCAGCCTAAGGCAGATTTAGGTGCTAACAGAGTGGCGACTCCACTGGGGAAGAAAATGGTTTGCTTGAAGATTGTTTTGCCCTAGTACATATCTCAAGTTCAGAGCTGATTTTTGATGGTGAACAACGATCAGAGATAAGAAGGTTGAAATCATTCACTTGGTGACTCCATTCACTGAAAAATCTAGCAATCAATCCTTCATGGTGACTCCACTGCAGAGAGATCAGTAGCTTTGAGATTTTTTAAAATGGAGCGGATTGCAAGAAGATACGCTCCCATGAGCCGAGATCACATTCCAAGATTTCCAAATAAGATTCCAAAAGTAGATTGGTCAAGGAATTTGCCTACGTTTAAAGATGATGGTAGGAAGGATGCTGCTTTACATCTAGTTAGATTTCACATGCACATTGGCAAGTTGAAGGTTGATATTCCTGAAGATTGCTTGATGAAGATATTCCTTGCCACTCTAGAAGGTGAAGCCCAATCTTGGTATGGAAATTTTCCCACTGCTTGCATTTACTGTCTAAAGGATTTTCATGCCATGTTCATTGAGAGATATAAAGAATCTTATCCATCATTAAATTTAGTTCAGGATTGTTGCAAGCATGCTTATGGTTTTATTGAGAGCCTTGAAAAATATTATGAGGATGATAATTTCATGGATGAAGAGATCATGGAAGTCCTGTATGAAAATCCATTTCAACAGCATAAAGACGATCATGAAAATCTGCAACAGTATAAAGATTTTAGTGCGGTGGAAGATGAAGGAATTTTGCATCTTGACGGTCAACAGGAATTACATGAAATGGATCAGCAGTATGAGGAAAACTTGTACACTCCTTCAATTGAAATTAATGAAGACAATCACTGTTTGAGCAAAAGGAAACAAAAGGTCTTATCTCCTTTGTCTGAAGACGAGATAGATCAACTCTTGCACAGTCATGTTCCAGCTCAAGCTAAAGTAGATTTGCAGTGCACACATGGTCAAGAAAGTGTTGGTGAAACTTCTTCCTCTTTTGAAAAGGATGACAGTCCAATGAACAACTTTATAGATTAGCAGGTTGAAGATGTCCATATGACTGAAAGTGATGAAAGAAAAAGGGTCGGTTCAGATTTGTCCATAGAAGAAGACAACATGCAAGGAAGTCCAACTCTAATTCCAGAATGTGATAATGTCAAGACAGCCATTTCAGATGTAGATTCAGACTGTGATGACCAAGAAAACCTTGTACTAAGTCCCATGAAAGAGAACTCTGCTGCTAAAACCATATGGGATGAAGAAAACAGAGTTTTGAATTCAAATGTTCTCATGTCATAAGACCAAGAGGTAATCCAATTAGTTCATGAGCACCAAGATGAGTTCTTTGTTCAAGTGAAAATATTTCTCTGGATGAATATGTGGTAGATGATATAAATGATTGTGTTGGGTTTCAAGAATCTTTTGAGGTTTCTTTTCTCATCATTGATGAATGCAAAGACAATCTAGCTATCATATCATATGAAGATGACCTACAATATATTCAGACTTCAGCAGACCAGACCATTCAGGATCCCCTTTCAGGCTCTTCCTCATATGTCTCATGTTTTGAAATGTTCTTTGAAGAGGAAATTTTCTCATCTATTTGTTCAGAATTTTTTGAAGACCAGGAACATACTCTTATCTATGAAGAAAGACCAGAATCAAGAGAAAAAGATACCTTGTTTTTCTAGCAAGAGGTCAATCTTCATGTTTTTCATGATCCAATGGCAAATCTGTTGCAGTCAGCAGTGAAGGTGATTATTGCAGTATTCAGTGATGAAGGAGATCATGGTAAACTGTGTTTTTGGATGCCTAGTTACCAGTATCTGTTGTTGATTAGGAGATCTGATCAGGAGAATCAATCAAGAAGGCATCTGCTTGATTGCTTACATTGGAAGACACATTACACATGATTGTACATATTGCATTAGTATGCAGGTGGTTGTCATCATAATTTGAAACCCTAGAATCTTGATGGACTGCTGCCATTGAATAAGTTTTTTCAGTTCTTATTTTAGTTAAGTCAGTCATGAGTCATTTCCTTTTGCATTGAGTCAGTTTTCTCAGTCATGTTGGTTTCATAATTAAGTCAGTTTAAGTCAAGTTCCAATCAATAAATGCGTCAAAGTCTTGTGTTGTTTGTCGAAATAACGACTCCATAGCCCAATTGATGAAGGCACTGTCTACTCACCCAAAGATCTGCAGTGCTTGACACCTCCAAGGAGCTGGAGCTACCATCCTCCATTGGAGCCAATGTTAGAGTCGGTCTTGTCATTCCTTCGTCAGAGATCAAAACTCTTTCTGCATCTCATTTTTTGGTGTCTCGCTCCATTCACTCAGCTGCATTCCGCTAGGGGCATGCCATAATCTGACGGAAAAGGTCATGCTAGTCATTTCCCCTCATGTCTGACACCCACTGGCTTAGGTCTTTTGTCAATGGTCACTAAAGTCCATGACAGTTAATGTTCGATCTTTTAATGGACGAGAGTCATTTTCAGTCATTAGGTCTAGGGATTAGTCAATTTGGTCTTCAACCATGTCTAATAAAGCCACGCAGACCAGAGGGGGACCCTTACAAAGTTGTGATTCAAAGATTTTCATCATCATGTTGACATATTACCACTGTTCTTCAAAACCCTGTTTTGAAGAAAAGTCAAACAGTGTGTCATTTGTGATCATTTTCCAAAAACGTCTCCAGTTGATCTCTTCAGGCGCAGTCATGGTTTCCTTGGCCAAATTCCATGTCATGCGACCCCTGCAAAAAGTGCCAAAAATTTCATCATTCTACCTAAAAATTCAAAGGGAAAAGTGAAATTCAGTGTTGAATTAAATCAATGAAAAGTGTCAAAATAAAAACATTATCAAAGTGGGTTTTGAAGAAGAAAACATTAAACCCATGACTCCAAATGCCTTTATATACAAGTTTCCACAAGTAACAAGATCATTGTGCACACCAAGGTTATAGAGAAACATAGCAAAGTGACTGAGAGTGCAAAGCACGCGTTTTAGGTGAGTTTGGAGTCGTTTTCCAGAGTGCGGCGCACACACAGATGGGCGCGGCGCACATAAAGAGCGCGACCCCACAATGGTGGAAATACATGGGCATGATGCATATACAGAGCGTGGCGCACACCACAAAGGCTCGAAATTGTTCCAAATTTGCCACAAATCGTTTGGAATTCCTTCCAATTGCCAGGTAGGGTCTATATCTTGGCCTGTTCATCAAATTTTGTGGATAGGATGATGGTTATGGCCATTTATAATTGCAATAAAAAATGCCTAAACCCTACCCCTTGAAAACATCAAAGCCATCGCTCTAGGGTTGCAAACTTGTGGTGTTGATGCCAAGGCTCCTCCTCCCTTTCATTTTTCCCCTTCTTTCCATTTTTCCCTTTCCCCCTATCCCATTTTTCCCTATTTTCCCTACCCTAAAACATTGCTAAACCCCTACTCCCTATCCCCTCCACTCATTTGTCAACTATAAAACCCCAAAACCCTACCTTATTAAATCCCCAAACTCTCCCCAAACTCTCCTACATATCCCTAAACAAAATTTCCCCCCATAACCCCTAATCCCATCATATTATTCCCCTTCCTAACACTCCCTTTTTTGCATTGTTCCCCTTGGTGGCAAAGTTCATATCAACACATAGTTTCACTACCATCATCAAAGGGCAGTCCAAGCACAGTACACATACAACAGTCATGGCCTCTGAGCATTCATTGGAGTATGATATGGAAACCCAAAGTGATTCATCCTCGGAAGAACAGACTCCCCGGAGACATCACAAAAGTGGCAAACATGTTAGGGATGAGCCAACCACCCTCACAAAACTGCAGGCCTGCCCTCTTGCTATGTCATGTTTCCAGCATCTATCATGTTTTGAGTTTTGTCAAAGGGTAGCTAATGTTCAAGTTCATCATGAGTTGGCCCGCCTTTTTGTGCTTCACCCACAGGGAGATCACTCTATCTTGGCTGAGGTCACCTTCACACTGACACCTAAAACTGTCTCATTAGCAACCGGCATAACGAATGTTGGAGAACAGTGGCACAAGAAACAAAAGGTTGATCGGCAGCACTATGAGCCTTACATTGAGGCTAGTTTCTTGAGGCAACTCCAAAGAGTTTTTCCATGCAAATATTTGAAAGATGAATATGCTCCACTGATGAAGTTAATCATGAAGTACTTCAGCTGTGAGGGGAGGTTCTCTCATCTATATGCCTATCACATCAGGTTGCTCATGCACTTTACTAGGGTACGGATGATGAACATCCCATATTTCATTTGTAGGAACATAGAGAGGATGAACACCTTCATGCAGCACAAAACCCCTCAGTAGCAACTTAATAGTGTTTATCACTTTGCTCTTATTAAGATTTTGGTCGATCATCAGCTGGGATTACAGGGCATTAATTGGGATGACTTCATCTCCCGTGACCTCTTCAGCACTTCACAGGTATTATCAGAGGTTGAGCATGAGATAGGTGGTCCTTCTCATCAATATGAGCACCATGAGACCACTACTATGCCAGTATTCATCACCTATTAGAGAGGCAGTAGACATTTGTTTGCAGCAGCAAAGCGAGTGTTATCTCCACCCGAGGTGGAAGGGGCCTCGCTTCCGACATTGGCAATACAGGTACAGGACAGGGGAAAGAAGCCCATGCATGACGAGGGGCCATCAGGTGAAAAAGAGGCCAACTTCATCCTCATTCATGATGATGATATAGATGTGGAAAGTGCCAAACTTAGGAGGACCATCCAGGAGCAGCAAACGGAGATCCAAGCCTTGTCTCTCAATTTGGAGAGGGCCAAGTGGATTATCAGGTATTTGGAGCAAAGGAACAAACAACTCAAGGACCAGCATGAGATCATGGAGCTGCAACACATCCGTGAGAATCGCCAAGCTACCCAACATAGGAGGATTGAGTTCGCTCCCTTAGAGCAAGAGATTAACAATGACGGAGAGTATTGGCTCAAGCGTATCAACATCCACCTTCAGAGACTGCTAGAGAAGGCTGACAAGGACAAAACCATATTGAGGCGGATGGTTTATCACTACAGGGCATGAAAAATGAGTTCAAAGGCTCGGATAAGGAGTTTGAAGGCGAAAATGAGCAAAATGACAAAGAGGCAAAAGAGTCAAAAAGAGAAATATCCGCTTCGAATCTTGGCTGAAGCCTCTATGTCCCAGCATAGCACTTCATAGGGAACCACCAGCCCAAATTTCAAAGAATTTGGGGAAAGTTTGGTCACATGACAAATTTTTGGGCACAACACAGGGTTTTTCTCCCTGTGCGCCGCGCCACTGGCGCGACGCTTAGGATTGGGAGCTCCAAATCACAAATGGCTTGTATCTTTGGATTCAGCATGAAAAATCATGCCTTCTGGTGCATGGACAAGAAGTTTGGGCATGTTTTGAGTCCCCAGGAGGTCAAAAACACTCAAAAAATGACCGCTCTGCCCCTATTTTGACACACAGGAAGCAGTCTTGGGAGAATGAACTTTTGGAGAGGCAACTGAGCACCAAATGCAGAAATTCCACTTGGGTTGGAATGTAGACAGGCCAAGCTTTCCAACAAGCACACTTGGGCACAATTTGGACTCCAGAAGGTACCTCAAAATTGCCTCCAAAGTGGTGCGGTGCATATAGACAAAAAGGCCAAAATCACTTCCGCTTTGCGACATTTCGATTTGCGACTTTCTCCAAGTGGGCCCGCTCATTTACACTACACTTTTTTTGGAAACTAAGGAAAAATTTAAAGAATATTTTCACTAAAGGTTGGCTTCTATCCAAGTGGAAAAGGAAGGCGAATAGTCACCCAAGCCATTTGTCATTTTTGTAACGCTGCACCTGTAACTGATGGTTGGCTTTCCATTTCCATTTTGTAATGATTTGAAAAACTCCCCAACTCTTGGTCATTCTATTTCCCTATGGCATAGTCTATTTATTGTATGAAAACCATTTGCAAAGGGTTGGTTGTAATTTCTGGGAGACTGTGGGAGAGAAACTCAGTTCTTCATTGTATATTTTGACTGAGAATTAATGAAAGGCAGCAGCTCTTGTTCATGAGATTCATGTGGTGTGAGTGTAGCAAATGTGTTCTCTTTATGTTTCATATGTATTTCGTCATGTTTCACAGTTCATTCATATTCATTTCGAGTGAAATTTTCTAAGTAAGATAAGGTAGAATTCATGTTTATTGCTCTGCCTGTGGGAAAGTTTCACGTTATGTGTTCTTCTTCTGTTGAAAAGGATTCATGTGTTTATGCCCTTTTCAGCCTCCTAAACAATCTTCCATTCCGAATTATTTCAAATTTAATTGCTAGACTTTCCGCCTGTCTTGCCTCATGAAGTAATCTGTGCCTTTGTGTTAAATTCTCTGCTCATACTGTTCGTTGGTCTCATATATCCCAGAAACCCAGTCATTTATAAAAAATTGCTTCTTGTTTCCATATTTATTTACCTAGCCTAAAATCAATATTCACTGTAAATCACCTCAGACCATATCATTTATTTATTCACTGAGCGTGACACGGAGAGAGCCCTCTCCTATTCTGGTAGGGCTAGCTACCAGATTGAGCGTGGTTTGTGGTTACCCTAATTTTTTCCTTCCTTTAGCCTAAGGCAGATTTAGGTGTTAACATGGCGCACCACTTGTAACACATCCATTGGCCACTCTGGTATTGCCACTTGTGGCTAACCTAATGGCCAAGATCTAGCCACTGTAGTGGCACCACCTGTCACACATCCAATGGACATCCAATGGCTGAGATCTGGCCACTCGGCACACCACTTGTCACACATCCACTGGCCACTCTAGTATTGCCACTTGTCGCTAACCCAATGGCCAAGCTCTGACCACTGTAGTGGCACCACCTATCACACATCCAATGGACATCCAATGGCTAAGATCTGGGCACTCGACGCACCACTTGTCACACATCCACTGGCCACTCTAGTATTGCCACTTGTCGCTAACCCAATGGCCAAGCTTTGGCCATTGTAGTGGCACCACCTGTCACACATCCAATGGCTGGGATGAGCTTGGCCACTCTAGTGGCACCACCTGTCACACATCCAATGGACATCCAATGGTTGAGATCTAGCCACTTGGCGCACCACTTGTCACACATCCACTAGCCACTCTGGTATTGCCACTTGTCACTAACCCAATGGCCAAGCTATGGCCATTGTAGTGTCACCACCTGTCACACATCCAATGGTTGGGATCTAGCCACTGGCACCACTTGGCAGACATCCAATGGCTGAGATCTGGAACTCTCGAGGAGCCACTTGTTGCTCATCCATGGCACAGATCTAGCCACTTATCACCCATTCAATGGTTGAGATCTTGCCATTCTAGTTACGCCACTTGTCACACATCCCATGGTTGAGATCTTGCCATTCTCATGGCACCACTTGTCATTTGGCCATTCTGGTTACGCCACTTGTCACACATCCAATGGCTGAGACGAATATTCTCATGGCGCCACTTGTCACACATCTAGTGGTTGATATCTGGCTATTCTCATGGCGCCACTTGCCACCCATCTAATGGCTTAATCTGGCCATTCCCATGGCACCACTTAGCACACATCCAATGGCCGAGATCTGGCGACTCTCATTATGTCACTTGTCACCCATCCAATGGCTCAAATTTGGCCATTCTCATGGCACCACTTGTCACACATCGAGTGGTTGAGATCTGGCCACTTGGTACCTATCCAATGCCTAAGATCTGGTGACTCTATGGCGCCACTTGTCACACATCTAATAGTTGAGATCTGGCTACTCTCATAGCACCAGTTATCACCAATTCAATGGCTGATATTTGGCCACTCTCATGGCACCACTTGTCGCTTATCAAATGGCTGAGATCTGGCCACTCTCATGATGCCACTTGGCACCTATCCAATGGCCCAGAGCTGGCCACTCTTATGGCGCCACTTGGAACCCATCTAATTGCCTAGAGTTGGCCACTCTGATAGCACCACTTGTCTCCATCAAATGGCCAAGATATGGTCGCTCTTATGGCACCACTTGGCACCCATCCAATGGCCTAGAGCTAGCCACTCTGATAGCACCACTTGTCACCATCAAATGGCCAAGATACGACCGCTCTTATGGTGCCACTTGGCACCCTTCCAATGGTCGACATCTCGCCGCTCTCATGGCGCCACTTAGCACCCATCCAATGGCCGACATCTAGCGACTCTCATGGCGCCACTTGGCACACATCCAATGGCCGAGATATACCCAATCTGTTGCCACCACTTGGCACGCAACCATTGGTCGAGATATACCAATATGTTGTTGCCACTTGGCATTCAACCATTGGTTAGGTTGCGCCACTTCATTACAATGCTTGAGATCTGGCCACTCGGTGCACCACTTGTCACACATCCACTAGCCACTCTGGTATTGCCACTTGTCACTAACCCAATGGCCAAGCTCTGGCCACTGTAGTGGCACCACCTGTCACACATCCAATGGACATCCAATGGCTAAGATCTGGCCACTCGGCACACCACTTGTCACAAATCCACTGGCCACTCTAGTATTGCCACTTGTCGCTAACCCAATGGCCAAGCTCTGGCCACTGTAGTGGCACCACCTGTCACACATCCAATGGCTGGGATCTGGCCACTGGCACCACTTGGCAGACATCCAATGGCTGAGATCTAGAACTCTCGTGCAGCCACTTGTTGCTCATCCATGGCATAGATCTGGCCACTTGTCACCCATCCAATGGCTGAGATCTTGCCATTCTGGTTATGCCGCTTGTCACACATCCCATGGCTAAGAAGATCATATAGAATCATGATTCCAAGTTTACCTCAAATTTTGGAAGTTTTTATTTACAATATTTGAAACCCTATCAACATTCAACACATCCTATCACCCTCAAACTTATGGAAAAACATGAAGAGTAAATAGAATATTAGAAAACATACTTAGCATGTATGTTATGAATCAACCTAAGAGCTGTGAAGATTTTCTTCCTTTGGTGGAATTTTCTTATAATATTGGCTATCAAGAATTGTTAAAGAAGAACCCTTTCAAAGCCATGTATGATAGAAAGTGCAATATCCAAATCAAGTAGGGTAATCTAGTGGATAGAGTCACACATAGGCTAGAAATGTTAAATAAAATGGAATAAGAAGTCGCCGCCATAAGGAAAAAATTGAAGGTCGCATAAGAAATTTTGAATAAGAGATCATGTTTATGTCCAAATCAAGGAAAACAAAAGTCCCTTAAGAGTGGGACTATGTGCCAGGTTAACACCAAGATACTGTGAACCATCTCAGGTCTTGAGGAGAGTAGGGCCATTAGCATACAAACTCACCATTCCTCCCACAATGAAGGAAAATGATGTGTTTTATATATCTTTACTTAAAATATATATACATATTGTTAATTGTATAATTGATTAGACTTTGATACAGGTGGAATCTAAGGGAGATATCTATCCAAAACCATAATGGATACTCAACAAAGAGGACGACCATGCTCCATGTAAGTCAAAGTGCAATGGAAGCATTTTGGACATGGGAACTAGAGGATTCCATGTAGAAGGCATACCCATTTTGGTTTTATGTATAAGTTTGGTTCTATGGAAAGTAGAACACAAAGGACAATTTTTCTTTAAGGAGGATGGGAATGTAACATCCCTTTTTCTCATTCCAAATTTTTGTAATCTAATTGAAAAATGATAATGTTGGAGATTCAACATGGAT